>OU343217.1:167994734-168050901 GCA_910596185.1 Chrysanthemum makinoi | reverse complement strand
CTATATTCTCTTGGAGAAACGGTTTCATCGATTTAAAAATTGAAAGAGACAAATATTAGGTATTCTGAAGTTGTTAATAATATTTTGGATAATGGTAACAACGATCGAATGTTTGTGTTAAACTTTCTTGTTGTCCTTTGTCATCTTTTACACAGGAGTGTAGCTTGCCAAAAGATCATCACTCATTCAGTTCGATGATGATATCATAAAAGTGGATTGGTGTTCATATCTTTTAGATTGTTTGAAAGATAGTAAAAAATGGAACAAATCGACCACGCAGTGATGCAAACTATTATTGTGGACCTATTACTTTTCTATCGGTATGATTTTTATTTTCTTTTATTTTTACATTCTATTTTGTTTATATTTTTATGTATATATATATATATATATATATATATATATATATATATATATATATATATATTGTTGTTGTATGAAGAATCTACAAACAACAAAGATAAAAAAGTCGACGTTCACGCTATGAATCTTGGACTTGATTTGCTTTATGAGGTTCAAAAAGTAGGCAGACTCTTAAGCGAAGGTTATGATTAATATAACTTTTTATATGTATAATACATTTTTCTTTTTTTAAATTAAGTTTTAAATATCTTTGTTATATTCAATACATTGAAGATAAAGGACGATCAATCGCGAATATTAAAGGAAAGAAGGTGCGAAAAGTTATGAAAGATCTCATACTTATAGGAAAGTTAAAGCTCCTTCAATGGTTTGTTTTCTAAACTTATGATATTCATTTTTCAAAAATTTATCTATTTTTTAAGGTTTTTTTTTTGGATGATTCAAATAAGCCTTTAAAATATTATGTTCCAAATGAAGGTGTAAAGAATACATTAATCAAATAACGAGTTAGATTGATATTTCAAGGCCAATGAAAAGCCAAAGAATGTTTAGACCAAGAAAAGCAAAGGAACATCAAATGGAACATCAATGATAGTTTAAGCGTTTAAATCAATGATAGGCGCTTTAACGTTTACTTGGTTTGAATTGGTATTTTACTTTTTTATTACGTAGTTCTTTTTGTTTTGGTGATTACGTTTTGAGTAAGTGACATTGGTTTAGATAGTTTATTCTTTGGTTACTATATAGTCAGAAGTTGGATGATATCCATAGTTTATTTCTTTTAAAAGTGAAAATTAGGATTAGATCAATAATTTTTGCATCATAACGATTAGATGTAGTTGCATAATAATCAATTTAGTTAAGTAAGTAGTTAAAATTCTTTCATTTGCTCTTGTTTTAGCTTAAAACTTCATTTTGAGTCATTTAGATTGAATCAAAGTTCACTAAAGCTAGCTTTAAAACACAGGAATCTCGTCGTCACTCTCGAGAATACAACCATACTATAAAGCAGACATATTCCTCCAAACTATCACTAATCGAACCGTGTACCGAGCATCTATAGTTTAAAATATTTTTACACTTAGTTTTACATCTAAGGTGATATCAATGAGATCATTTGTTTGTTCTAGCGGTGGTGAAACACAACCTAGCGGTAGTAACAAATACTAGCGGTAGGAACCAATATACTAGCGGCCGCGATCCAATAAACTAGCAAGCGAGCGATCAATGGTACACTAGCGGTACAAATCAATATTTAATATCATAAAATGTTTTCAAAAATATACTCAAATTATGTCTTATAAGTTTAGATAAGCTTCTTATAGCTTACTTTTAAGCTTTGATTAAGTTTTCAATCAGTTTTAGTGAATTTTAATTAGCTTATTAGAAGCGACTTAATTTGATTTAGAAGATAAACACTTTATCTTAGTCACTTTCATCATAAAATTAGGATTAGATCAATAATTTTTGGATCATGATTATATGTAGTTGCATACTAATAAATTTAATTGCATAAGTAGTCAAAATAGATTCATTTGGTTTTGTTTTAGCTTAAAATTCATTTTCAGTTATTTAGATTGAATCAAAGTTCACTAAAGTCAAGTTTGCAAGTTTTGAAAAAGTCAAAAAATTTAGAAACGGTTTTGAAATAGCGTTATTTATATATTTTTAATTTCTTTATTTTAAGTTCAAATTTGCTAATACTTTTGCGATTCTAGACTCTGTAAGATAGTCTTTGATATAGTATTTTTGTTTTATTTTTAAGAATTTTCTTTCAAAGCTTTTGCGATTCTAGACTCTGTAAGATAGTCTTTGATATACACAAAATTATTATGGCTGTAAGATAGACTTTTGCGATTCTAGACTCTGTAAGATAGTCTTTGATATACACAAAATTATTATTTGTTTGGTATTCGATCATGTACTCTCGGTTGGTCAATGTATTCCCTAGTGATCAATCCTGCAACAAAGTAAGGCTTTTTGGTATTCGCAGTCATGTACTCTTGGTTGGTCAATGTATTCCCTAGTAGCTCCTTAAAGTAAAGGCATTTGGTATTCCCGTCATGTAATCTCGGCGTCCTCTCGAATACAAGCATACTATAAAGCAGGACATATTCCTCCAAATAATACCCAATCCGAACGTATCCCCGAACATCTATAGTTTACAAATATTTTTTCACTTAGTTTTACAACTAATTATAGTTGACTTAATAAGGTAGAAAATTTTATCTATATTATGTGTGTGGTTTACTTTCTATTTTTAGTTGAGCGACTAATTTGATATCTAGCAAATGATCCGTACATTTGTAACTATGTTCTAGGGTGTTTTGAGTAAATGATATTGGTTTAGATAGTTTATTCTTGGTTACTATATAGTCAGAATTTGCATGATATCAATAGTTTTTATCTTTTAAAAGTGAAAATTAGGATTAGTTAATAATTTTTGCATCATACGAGTTAGATGATAAAACTATATTAGGTTTGAACCTATCAATCTACCCATCACATAATTGATTTTTTAAATTCTAATTGAAGAACATGATGAAAAGGCGAGTTTGTTTTTGAATCACGAGAAAATGATCTCTCTGTTCTCAAATACAAGAAATCAACCAAGAAGAGTATGTTTATTCTTTTTGTATTTTTGTTTTTGACTTTTAAATTGAAAATGATTTCCTTATTAAATACTCACATGTTTAATAAGAAAATGATTCAAACTCGTTTATTTATTTTAAAATTAATCAAACTTCATTTAATTTTTCAGGACCATTAAAAACAACTACTTCATCTAATAAATTTGTGATGAAAGAAATTGTTTGTAAAGAAAAGAAACCATTCAGAAAGAAGGGTAAAGTTTACTTGACTCTGAGAAGAATACATCCAACCAACGGATCTCGAACAAAGAAGCTCCTCTCAATTTCTATGAGGCAATAAAGCACATATAAAAAATTCCTTGTCTCAAAGATTTTGTAGCAGAATTGGGTTTTAAAAAGATTTTAAATCTTATTATTGCTCTTATACCATCAAACCTAGCTTGGAAAATCTTAAGTTGCTACAATGAAAAGAAAAATCACGGTTGGTTTTAAAAGAAAAATAAAAGATTACAAGAGACTTGGTGCATGAGGTTTTAGGATTTCCAAAAGGAGATTTAAGAATTAATTTTGTAAAAGGATTAAATTACAAGACATTGAAGTTCAATCTTCAATCTTTTTGGAAACAATATGTTAACGAAGATGGAAAACTTATTGTGGAAACTGGCAATAGATCTTTTTCTAAAAACCTCAAGGACTTCATTCTAGCAACGTACAGTTAATGATGTTTTCAAGTTAAATTTCATTATCTTGTTGGTCACTACAATGATTTGTTCAAGTCGGAGGAGAATCAAACATCATATTTCTACCATCACTTTTTGATCATTATGATAACATTATCAGAGTTGATTGGTGTGGTCTAATGATGGAATATCTAGATCTAAATCCACCTAATCTAGATACGAATTATGCAAATAAACAGTATTGTGGTCCAATAACATTTCTTACAGTAAGTTTTTTTTTTTTTTTTTTATATATATATATATATATATATATTTTTTGGTTTTATTTTTTAACAAATATTTGAATTATTCTTTCACAGTTGCTGTATATTAGATGGTACATTTAAAAGAACCAAATGAATGAAGATGTCTTCTGATTGCTCAAGAAATTCTTGAGGAAAGTGGACTGTGAACATATAAGACTTAAAAAATTTACGAGTTTTTTGAAGATGATGGGTTTTCTTGGTGAGGAAGTTAATGATGGAATTGATCAACCAATTTTTGAATCTAGTGATGTTTTACTATTAGAGAATAAAAGAGTGTCAGAAGATCAATGTCAACATTTGAATTAAAGTGCAGTAATCTTAAAAGTTTGATTATATTGTTTTTTAAAAAACATAATATTTGATTGTTATAACTCTTTTTCTTCTTTTTATCAGAACAAAATTTGTGAAACTTCAAAACCTATACAAGCTGAAAGTGATAATGATAATTCATCATCATCTAAAGAAAACCATTTTTTAAATAATCATACTCCAATGAGGATTGAGAATTTTGGGAGTTCATCTTTGTTGGATGCTGCAAATGACCCTTGAGTTTATGATGATGACAATTCCTTCAATTTTGATTATCGAAATGAGGTATTCATTCATTTATCTATACTACTTTATAATGTATTTAGGCCTTCTAAAATTAGAATGCTTAAAATTGATTTTTACTTGCTTATTATGAAAAGATATATTATAATGCATGTAAAATTAAGATAAGAAGCTCCAATCATGAGATGACATGTGTCACTTCTTAACAAACTCCAAGCCTAACTTCTAACAAACTCCAAGCTAACTCCTAACCAGAAAAATTAAGATAAGGAACTCCAATTATAAAATGACATGTGTCACTTCTCAACTAAAAATTCATCTTTATTTTCAAATTAAAATATCTTTTTATCTACTTATTTATATTATAATCTAATTTCACCATATTTTCTAAAATTTTATGCTCTTTAATTCAACATCCATTCTAATATATTTTTATGAGTTTTAGTTTTTATATTTTTAGTGGGTTTATTTTATTTTAATTCAAATTTTTGTAACTTTAACCTTTATTTCATTTATTCCAATCAATATAATCTTGATTCGTCAAAATCATATACTTTTGGAGTGTTTGAGCGTAAGAGATTGCGAGGGTATTTTTATATGCGGGAATAATGATGTCGCTTAAAAGTTACGGGTAACCCAAACAAACACTTACAACTAACACATATACATTAGAAGTGTTGTGAAACGAATTCAGAACGGGTAAGCAAACACATATAACTATACTTATCATTGTCACTACCATCTCATCACATCACCACCTCAAAACATTTGTTCGCTACAAAATAGTCATCGGATACCGCCACGCATTCTTGGCGAATCCCTTCTAGTAATAATATATTCATTTAATCATTTATTAATAATATATTTTTTAAGGAGAATAACCAGTTCAACCTTTTCATGCGGTGAATTATCGAGAAGATAACAACTTGAATGATGTTGATGTTCAAGAGGTATTAAATTGTTCAAGAACTTAAAATTTTTCTTATGTTATTTTGTTCCAAAGCGAAATATCTTATACTATTACTTTAAAGCAGCATGATGATATTCAGATTAGCAACTTTGAAACTTCAAAGCAAAAGCGGTCGGTCGGCTATACTTGAGATACATATTTTAATAAGAAACTTATTACATAACTTTTTTTTAAGAAATGAATAACTTATTATGTTAATTTGTTAATTTTTCAGGAAGCTATTTGATCTAAAAGATGTATATCACAATTTTCATTGCATGATGATATTCTTTCAAAAGATGAAGAAGTTGTTAATCTTAAGAAAGTACTTTTGTCGCTTTTAATTGGAAAAGATGAAACAGAAAAACAGTGAAGTGAAGGTGTAGTTAACGTGGGATTTCTTTGAAGAAACAATACCAAATGAAGGATGTGCTAAAGAAACTAATGATAACATCCATGATGAATCAGAGAATACAAGTAATATTCAAATGATTTCACGTGAAGTGGAACAACCTTTAAAAGTTGTTGAAGAAAGTTTTGTTGAAGAAAATGCTCTCTGCGGATCTTTATTCTTTGATGAAACAAGTTTGCTGAGAAAGCGCCAAACAATATTTGAACAAAAATGAAGATGATTACACAGCCAATGAATTGGTTACTCCTTCGGAAGAACATGAAGATGGTAATGTTAAAAGTAATTCATTGACATCGTTATGTGTGAAAATGTTCACAAAGGATATAATGATAACATGGATTTTACTACGGTTTCTATAGGCGGGATAAAGTGGTTAAAAAGTGTTGATGCATGTCTTGAGAGTTACTGGCGAAAAAATTTGCTAATCTTGATGTTTCTATTGGTGATGCTCCTACTCTTGATCTTCCCTCTGGCGTAGCTTGAGAAAGAATTTCCAAATTTGGTGATGAGAAATGGATGATCAAGCACAAAAGCATATGAAGAATTGTCACACATACAAGTTGAAATGCGTGATATAGAAGATGAAGGGCTTGTCAAAGAAAATAGTGATTGTGTACAAACTAAGAAAGATTTCTTTGTAGTATCTGATAAATTGGTTAAAGAAAGTGTTCTTTGCATTTCTTTAGAGTACTTTGAAGAAAATGTTGCTAGTGTTGATGTTTCTATTCGTGATGCCCATACTCTTGATGTTCGTATTGTGCAGTTTGAAGAAGTTCAAGATTTGGTCGTCTGAGAGAGATGCATGATGCAAGCACAAAAGCATATGAAGAAATGTCACACATACCAGTTGAAATCCTTGCAATAGAAGATGAAGGGCTTGTCAAAGAAAATAATGTTAACATCGAATTGGTGCGGTTTCTCTACAGTGATTGTTTAGAAACTAAGAAAGATGTCTTAGAAGTAGATGATTTTGAGAAATTCGAAGACTCTGTTAGGCACGAGATGCAAATAGATGATGTCATAGAAACTAATAAAGTGGTTAAAGAAAGTGTTGCTGAAGAAAATGTTCCTAATGATGATTTTTCTACTGTGCGATGAATCATGTTTGCGAGGATGAAGATGCCAACTGAAAGAAAGAGTGAGTTAAGAAGACAAAGGAAGTAATGTTAACATCGAATTGGCTGCGGTTTCTATACACGATTGTTTAGAAACTAAGAAAGATGTCTTACAAGTAGATGAGATTGGAAATCCGAGACTCTCTTAGGCTTGAGATGCAGATAGATGATGTCATAGAAACTAATAAAGTGGTTAAAGAAAGTGTTGTTGAAGAAAATGTTCCTAATGATAATTTTTCTACTGCTGATGAATCATGTTTGCATGAGGATGAAGATGCCGAGGAAGTCGAGTTAGATAAAGGAAGTAATGTTAACATCGAATTGGTTGCGGTTCTACTACGGTGATTGTTTAGAAACTAAAAAGATGTCTTACAAGTAGATGAGATTGAGAAATCGAAGACTCTCTTAGGCACGAGAGATGCAGATAGATGATGTCATAGAAACTAATAAAGTAGTTAAAGAAAGTGTTCCTAATGATGATTTTTCTCTGTGATGAAGCATGTTTACATGAGGATGAAGATCTTGACGAGAAAGTCGAGTTTGAAGAAAGTGTAATTTCAAACAAACATTTGAAAGAAGTTGATGATCACAAAGACAACGAGAAAGAAAAAAGCGCAACTATCACAGAGTTAGAAGAAGGCATTGATGCTTATGAATCTTTTGATGAAAGCAACAAGTATGTCAAAGTGAAGAAAACTCTTGAGAAAGAAGATCAAAATACGATTAACTATGCGGGTAATCAACCGAAAGGCAGTGGGTTCTAGCGGTGGTGATGTACTCCCAAAAGAATCTCTTGATGTCACGCAAGCCCAAAGCAATCCTGTTAATCAAATTGGTAAGGGCACGAGTGACACCACCAAATGTATCCTTCAGGAAGAAGAACCAATTGAGAACAGAAACGTAAAGATGATGAGATGTTAGATACTGAAGATGATGATTTTGATAAGAATGGAACATTTACAGGTGATGATGTTTTGAAGTATATCAAAGCTGAAGAGGTACTTTTAAACATCAAAAGTGAGAATTACATTGTCAACAATATCTAATACAAACCCAAACAATCTTCTGAAGTACCTAAAGACACTTCATCTTCGAGTAAATATTTCGAGTTCTACTTTTGATGAAAAACTTTCTCTACTTTCTACGATGTTAGTATGGAAGATTACATTATTGATCTTGAGAGAAATCAAATCGATAATCTTGCCATTCGCATACAATTTAGTATCTAATTAATTAATTTTTTAATTTATTAGTGAATAGTAGTAAAAATAATATCTTATATAAGTGCACTTTAATACGCTTTTTGGGTTTTTCAAAAACATGACTTGAATATCAAAGGAAATGAAGAGAGCTAAAAGAAGAAAATAATCATGCATCCTTTTTGAATCTCCATATAAGAAACAAAAGAGTTGAGACTATAATGGAATTCAAATCACAGGTTGAAAAACTATTCCCGAAAATGATTCTATCCGATCTGAGAAAAAATGATTTGTAAGTTTTTAAAACTATACATAATTTTAATTTTTAACTTTTTACATGTAATTTCTATATGCTAGTATATAATAATTTCTATTTGTTACTTTATAGGGAGGAGATTTTCAGTTATGGGAAAGTAAATGGAATTTTAAGAATTCATATCAAGTGTCTTGCTTCGAAATCGATTGAGTCGAAGTTATTGATAACTTTGTTAGTATCCTCAATTTTGAAGAAAATTTAACAAAGGATGCTTTAAAAAGTTTTAGACATTACTTCAAAACAGTGATGATTGTAAGTTAATATATATTTTTTATCTTAATTTTTCTTTCATTATACACAAATATGTTTTGTTTGTAACTTTTGCATTTTGTTTTTGTTTTTAATAGCCAGAAGATCTTAAGGAATATGAAAAAGATAAAGAAGGACATTGTCTAAAGTTTAAAAGCTATGTTGAAGATCAGTTTGATAATGATAAAAAAGATATGCCAATGGAAAAAATCGAACTCGTAATGTAATCTATCATTAATATTAACATAATAATAGTCATCTTTTATTTTATTTTAATTTCATTTTTAATAGGTGTTCTTTCCAATCCTTGCATATGAGCACTATTATGTAATAGTTTTCAACATAAGGAATGGTCGTGCTGTTATTTTAGACAACATGATTCAGTGCTTCATATGATGCAAAATACAAGCACGTTTTTGATTATGTGGTAAGATTTGATTTTTATTTTACTTTATACTTTTTCCTATTCAGTATATTTTTTGTGTTGTTCTCATTCATTTTTATTCTTTTCGAGAAAAGTCTGTATCATCCTATTTGCTTGATCGAGCCATCCAAATATTCGTTTTTTTGGATTCAAGTCTGAAATAATTCAACTAAAATGGAGAACTAGACAAGATAAAGTCAATTGTGGTTTATATGCGATGACACATATGGAACTTTATGAGGCTCAAGATGATAATTGAGAAACATGTCTTTTAGTAGAAAATGACGCAAATCGTCGAATCTGAGATGGATGTGTTGAGAAGTAGACACATTACAAAGCTTTTGCTTCATGAGATCAATATACATAGACAGAAATTGATAAAGTATGCAGAGGAGTGGATTGAAGAACATCGGATGAATATGAAGAAGAAGGAACGAAAGCAAAAGTTAGGAAAATCATAAAAGGAGAAGGTATGAGTATTCAACAGAGATTCAACGAAGAAAGGATACTTTTTTTGGACTTTAAGCTTTCGTTAGATTCAAGGAATATGGAGCAAGTTTTGAAATTTTGCAGATTCAGAAGACATTATGGATATGAAAAAAATTATTAAAGTCGATGTTGAGCAAGTGAATGGATCTTTAAGATACTATTGATGTTAGATTACAATTCAAAAGACACAATTTCGCATCAAGATCTTCCTATTTTAGGACTTCAAGAATGGAAAGATTTTATGTTATGTATTTACAAAAGTATCTGAGTGCAATCGAAGAAAAAAATCAAGAAATTCAAAGCATTTTCGTAAAAGCCTACATGCTTGAATGAGATCACGATTGACGAGTGTTATGAATCATATATTGGGTTGACTCATTTCACATCCTTTGTTCATCAACCGTATTTTGTAGATTGTTGTAGAAGAGTTTTATCTGGAGATCGTCCATATTTTCGAAGAGTTCCAGATGGTATCATCTTTCAAGACCTTAAGTATTACAAAGAACACGAAGCAGGGCTTTGTTACTTAAACAAGGAAAATAAGAAATGCTTTCAAAGTTATTCTGGAATAACTAATCTTTCGATTTTGCATATGGTTGTTTTTTCAAGTTGTGCATAACGGATCAAAATGCAAAATTCAAAAAGAGAGTTTTGAGAGCATTACATATTAAGACAAAAGCTTTATCAAAATATCCAGAATTTGAAAAGGTCAAGGAAGAAGCAATGAATTTTGAAGTCGAAGATTCAAAGGTAACAATCTTTTTAATTTTTTTCTTTTCTTTTTTTTTAATTTCAATTCATTTTTGTTAGAAATGTTTTTAAATTTATAGAAACATCAAAGTTCAGAAACAGATGGGAATAATACAGTTACTTTCTCTACGAGATGAAAAACCAGAGATAGATGAGCTTGCGGTCGGTTTGATTATGATCATGTTCATGAAGCTTCTTCAAATTCGAACAAAATGGTATTTTATTTTATTTGTTTATTTTTTATTTTTATTTTAATAACAGACACTGTCATTAAACTAATTTTATTAACATTTCAAATATATATATATTTTTTATTTAATAACATACATTATAATTTCAGCTTATGGTTGTTGTTGAAGCACTCAATGAATTAAGTAATTCTGTAGTAAGTATTTTATATGAGCACAAATTTTAATATGTGTAAAACAAATTATGTTATTAATGTAAGTTTTTCTTTTTTTCTTTTTTTTATTTATAATAGGCTTTAATTGAGTGTCCTGAGCCAATAAATTTTTTTCGGTCAACTTCGTCATCGATGATGATGATTCGAAAGAAGAGGATTCAAATGAGTTCGAGGATATTCAACGGATTCAGGTAGATGATAAATAAGTAATGTAGATTGCACATGGTTATTTTTTTTTTTTTTTACATCTTGTAATTATTTTTTGATTTTAAACTTGCAGGATGATAGATGGGTGAAACTCTTCACAATTTAAGAAATATTGTTAACAAAAGAGTTGATAATGAAGATTCTGTACAAGTAGATACTTATGTACAAACACACTCAAAGAATATTAGACAAAAGAATCCAACAACAGTTTGGAAGTCACCATTCAATGTTAGAAAAGTTGATATAAAAAGTAAATTAAATAAGAACGACAAGCGTGATAGAGTTAATAAAGAAAAAGAACAACAACAAAATTGCGTAAGTTATTTGTTTATTTATTTTATTTATTAACTAATGTTATTATTATCAGAATACAATCATACAAAATTTATTAACTATTTTTATTATTTTAATACAGTGAGCATTCTTTTTGGGTCAAATTTTTATTGTGTTGTCAATCGGAGCTATTTTAAAGATCTGATTAATAAAACAAAACAGATTACCTCAAACATCATAGATATTTGGACTATTGTGTTGAATTTTCAAGAAAAATATAGAAGTCTTGGATCATGCTTAAGATTATTTCTTAACCTGAAGCAATGGTATGTCTTCTTGTTTTTCATTTTTATTATTATTTTTTATTTCTTAATGTTTTTTTAAGAAAACAAAGCGTTTATAATCTTTTTATTTTCAAATTTAATTCAGGGGCCTCGAAGAGAAAAAAGGGACTTGGATATAAAAGATACAAGAAGAATTTTGAATGCAATCAATTTTGCATGCAATAATTTTCTGATTGTAATAATCTATCAACGATTAATCGGTAAGTTTAAATTTTGTTTTCTTAAATCATTAACTGTGACAAAACATTTGTTTGTTGCTACAGTAGGAACATTTGTTGCATTAGTAGGAGTATTTTGTTGTTGCAACAGCAGTTTATTTGTAATTAACTATTTGTACTTTAGAAATCATATATTTTAAGACAACAAGAAGTTGTACTTTATCTATAGTTAATAATTGAGGAGCTATAATTAAGTAATTACTAAATTTACAAATTAAATATTAGTAAGCGGTTGTACTGCGATTTATTGTGGTGGTGGTTGTTTTACTGCGATTTATTGTAGTAAAACTTTTAAACCAACAGTGGTTGAAGTTGTACTAGCATAGTTCAAGTATAGCAACATTTTGTTGCAATGATAACATTTGTAACACTTTATCGATATCACATTAAAAATTATTTTATTTCCATTTAAAACTATTAAATTTAATTTTAATATTACAATATATACTTATTTGAATTTTATTATACTCTTTATTAATATTTTACTTTTTTCTTTTAGTTTTTCCGTATGTAGGCAAAATCATTTCTATGTTTATTGCTTCAATCTCTTGAATCCGTCATTTGTCATTATTGACAATCTAAAGGAAAGTGGTGCTATATATGGAAATACAACTCAAAATCTGGTAATATCATTATTATTATTTTTATATATATGTAACAAATTTAAGGTTAATATTTTTATTTTTTTATTTTTATTTTTTGTTATTCAGTTCAAATTGTTTTGTCATTATCTAAAAGTTTCAAAGCACTCAAAGGTTGAACATATTTCAAAGTGTGTTCCTCGAAGACTTGAAATGCAATGGCAAACATCGAAAAATAAAACAGATTGTGGCATTTTACTATGAGGCACCTTGAGTTCTATTCAGGAAGCGAGGACAAACAATGGAGATCTATATTTAAGCAAAATGGAAGTAAAGATGAGTTGGCATCATTGAGAAATTTGTATCCTGTAAAGATTTTATTAAGTGATGCTAACAAATTCAAGGAGGAGATTATAACGAAGCAGCAAAATTTAATTTTTTAATATATTTGTTATATCGTATATTCGAATAGATATAGTGAGTCTACTTTTTAGCTACTTTTAGTATATAAAAATACTTGGATTTTTTTACATGTTAAACAGTTGCACAAAAATCATGTAAAAGTTTGAATACACTATAAAATAGTTGTATAAAATTAGGCCCAATTTATAAGGCCCATTTTTGTAGCCTCATTTTTAACTTTTTGAATGCACTTATAATATTTGTAACATTTATATTAATTACATTATCAATCGTCACAATCATTTGCGTATACTTGAAATGTCGTGTTCTTTCTGTCCGGAGGGTACATGCACTCAATTGTGCTAATTTGCGAGGATTCTTTTTTGAAAGATGAGATGGACATGATGAGATCATTTCAATAAAATGGTAATTACTTGTGAGCCAGAAAAGACTTTTCCAATAGAAGGAAATTTCAGAGAGAAACAAGAGCTGATTTCTAAAAGGAAGACAATGATTGAACAACTCCCACAGTATGAATGTGAGTATGAAGATATGAAAGCTCGTTTCAAGAGGATCGAAGATGATAACGCTAACTTGGAAGCTATGTTTGAAGAGGCGATAGCTGATTTTGAGATTTACAAAGATTTTAATGTTGATCTTTGAAGCAAAATATCAAGAGATGATAACCAGTTTTAAGAACTTGAAAAATCATAATGCTATTGTCAAAGATAAGTATCAAGAGATGGATGAATGTGCCAAAAACCTTATCAACATACTCAAAGAAGTTGCATGCTGTGTCTGATAATTTTTAGGATTTTTATGTTTGTCTTTTGTATATGTTTAACAATGTGTTTTGTAATGTAATAATGTTTAATTAAATATCACATTTTAATTTAATTATGTTAAAATACTTGATGAGTTTAAAATAAAAAAGATAAAAAGCCATTTATTATTTTTCTCCTCGAGATTCGATCAAATCAAATAAAAAACTCATTTATTGTTCCTATAAAAGAGCCTTTTCGTTTACCACTTTACTTCTATAAAATTAAACTCTTCCATTTGAAAGAACTAACAAAAATCTTTCTTTCATTCTACAAAAACTAAAAGTCATATTTAGTGCAACCATGTACTTCGTTTTTATATTTTTCTATATTATTTACGATCCTGGAGGTTATTCTATGGTTTTTTATATGCTAAGAAACTTAGATATTTTATGAAATTTGTAATAGATGTAGAAGCTCTATTTAAATATGTGTAACATCATTTTAAATTTTCTTCTACATCTATTATATACATGTTAGTACCATGGTATGAAACCTAGATATTTTACCGAATGTCACCATGGTACAAAAGCAGAAATGTGATAAGTTAGATATGTGTATAGAGTATATTAAGTTATTCTAAATCTATTGAGCTTGACACATTTCCACTTTTTTATTAATGTTTTTATTCATATTATGATAAGAAAAAATTATATGAATATTGAGTATATTCTTATAATTTATTCTTTTCTTATAATTATAAGTGTTTCAATCTCATCAAATTCAGATTCTGAATGGGAAGAGTACATGAATTTATACATTTTGAAAAATTATTACTCGTATAATGTAAGAAACGGAAGAACATGAAGTTGAAGATCAATTATGGAAGATGAAGATGAAGATTTTTAAAAAGAAATGAAGATGAAGAAGAATATGAAGATGAAGATCAATTGTTATTGTAGAAAATTTTTAATTTTAATGGTTTTTATTAAAATTTAAATTAATGTAAATAAATTAAAGTTTATTTCAGTGAATTCCTAGCAAGAAATGCTATGTTGTCTTTCAGTCTAAATGTAGCTTAACGATATGTTTTGTGTGTTTCTTTTGTTATAATATTGAATTTTTGTTACAATTTTAATCTGTTGACTTTATAAGTCAAACAAAAGAGATTTTAAATACTAACAATTCGGTGTCGTTCCTCTAATATTTTTGGAGTACCTTTTGAATAGCTTCTAATATTTTGACATTAAAGAAATTTTAATATATACATGTTCTAATTTAATATATTTTTGAGTAGTTTTTGACGTTACTATTATTTTTTTAAACTGATATTTGAGCTATATTATTTAAAAAAAAATTATATTAATTTTGGAACATTTATTTTAATAAATATGTTTAAGTTAGAAGTTTATTTTCAAATATTTTACTATATAAATTATTTTTATGTTTTATGATATTAAATTTAATATCTCAGTAAATTAATATCACAGTAACTTAATATCACACTAAAATAAAAATAGTGTAATTCTTTCGAAATTCCTAGCATCATTTTTTCAAACTAATATATGAGCTATCAATGTCAGATACTATTTAAAATGATTTGACAATACAATATCACTTTATTTGTAATAATAATAATATTAATTATATTATATAAGAAAATAAATTTTATTTCTTAATATCATATTAAAATTTATTTTCCACGTAAAATTTAAACGTTAATTATATTATTTAAAAAATGTTATATTAATTTTGGAACATTTATTTTAATAAATATGTTTAAGTTAGAAGTTTATATTATTTAAAAAATGTTATATCTGAAAAACATAATATCACACTAACTTAATATCATACTAAATTAAAATAGTGTAATTCTTTCAAAATTCCTAGCGACATTTTTCAAACTGATATTTGAGCTATCAATGTCAGATACTATTTAAAATGATTTGACAATACAATATCACTTTATCTGTAATAAAAATAATATTAATTATATACTATATATGAAAATAAATTTTATTTCTTAATATCATATTAAATTTTATTATCCATGTATAATTTAAAGGTTAATTATATTATTTAAAAAATGTTATATTAATTTTGGAACATTTATTTTAATAAATATGTTTAAATTAGAAATTTATTTTTAAATATTCTACTATATAAATAATTTTTATGTTCTATGATATTAAATTTAATAAATCTGTAACTTAATATCACAGTTAATATCATATCACTAAATTAAAATAGTGTAATTCTTTCAAAATTCCTAGTAGCTTTTTGTTGAAAGCATATATGACCTATCAATGTCGATACTATTTTTAATATCTCGTAACTTAATATCACAGAACTTAATATCACACTAAATTAAAATAGTTTAATTCTTTGAAATTTCTAGCCATTTTTCAAACTGATATATGAGCTATCAATGTACATAGCCTTTAAATATTATTTGTACTTTAAAAATAACGTACATAGCCTTTAATATGAAAAACATAAAAACATTTTAATATGATGGAATAAAGTAAGCAGTTGTACTTTAAATATTATTTATTTTTTAAGGGCTCTTTATATTCGTTTGTACAAATCACTGTCTTTTTTGTCTATAAATATTCCATCAATCACACATAGAAAAACATAAAAAAAATTTCTTCATTTTCATTTCATGTTTTTTTTGCAGTTTTAATATAATGAATGTTTTTATATTAAAAATCTATTTTTTCGTATCATCGATAATTTATTATCTTTGGAAGATTTTTTTATTTCTATATTTTTAAATCGAAATCTACATATTCTACCGAAAGTATTTGTTCTTGAAGAAAAAATGTTTATCAATCATTATATTTCAGGACCATATAAGTTTTTCTTCAACTAACTTTTCAACTTTGCTTTTTCTAACAAAGCATTTGTTGATAACATTCGTTTCAGTTTGGGGTGCAAGAAATGATGTAATGTTTCACTTGTACAAGAAATGGTTTACTCATATTATCTATCATGATCAGATTGAAGACGATATTTTTTGAAGGTGTATATTCTCATCAAAAACGACCAAATTCAGGCATATAAGAAGTCGTTGAAGATTTTATATGAAGATTTATAATTATCGGTGTATTAACTGAAGATATAAATTTGTAATTTCATGTTTGAAGATATTTTACAACATTAGTTGTCAGTTCTTGTTACATTTCTTATTCCTTGACAGTTCTTATCCCTAACAATTCTCAATCGACCTTCACCTTTATGTGCCCTAAATCCTTCAATTCATGTGCGATCTTGATCAGTCCGATTGTGCTAAACCTTTGTGTTTATCTCTGATTCATTGAAATCGCTACTTAATTCATTCTCTAAAGGTTAATTCTGGTGTTGCAAGCGATTAGGGTTTGAACCGCCTACTGGTTTTGCTAATCGATTCCCTATATTCTGGTTAAGGCGGTTATTATTCCTTATATAAGGATCGATTCTTCAATCTTCTACGCATTGTTAATCTAGGTTGGATTCAGGTGTACATGCTATACGATCTCCCTATTAGGGTTTCGTTACTAGTTGCGTATTGGATCTTTGTTTTCTGGTTCTTAACGCATAACTAATCTCTGTTAGGGTTTAGTTTTTTTCGTCATTGCAAGTAGCCCAGATTAGGGTTTGTGGATCTACAAGTGCGTTTGATTATTACTGCTGTAAGTTTATTTTGTACGTGGGATTAGAGAGAGATGGAATCAGGGTTTCTTAATGGTAGGACGTCTAAGAAGAATGGTGGGTTGGCTGCTCGGATTAACAACATTGATGGTAAGGTTCTTGTTAATGAGGAGAAGCCATTGAAGTCAATATTAAAACGTGCAGGTCTAGAAGGTAAAACAGGTAGTTTTCCTATCCCTAGTGTGTTTGGTTCTCGATTCTTTGGCACCGATGTCGCTAATACTACTGTTCATGCGTCTATATCTGCTGAAAGTGCTACTAAACGTTTGGTTGGTCCTAATTTTGATGCTTTGAATGCTACAAATATCACTAATCCTGCTGTGGTGTTGGGGATGCTTATGTGGGTTCTGATTTGGTTAGTGAGGCTGGTCCAACTAATGGAGTTAAGATTTGTGGTGCTAGCGTTGTTATTCCCTTAGCCGTTATTGATGATTTGCGACCTAATTTTGATAATACATTATGCGGCTATTTCCTTGGGCAACAGTTAGCTTTTCCTATTGTTGCTGATTATGTTAAGTATGCATGGGGTAAGTTTGGCTTCGAGTGTGTAATGATGCATAGTGATTTCTTTCTTTTCAAATTTAAGACTCAAGTGGGTATGAAAAAGGTGCTTGAGGGTGGTCCTTGGTTTATCAAATCGAATCCTATGTTCTTGAAGACTTGGATTCCTAATACAAGGTTGGAGAGGGAGAAGATTACTAAAGTACCGGTATGGGTTATAATTCATAATGTACCTGCTATTGCGTACTCTAAAGTCGGTGTTAGTTTGATTGCTCAACAGCTTGGGCATGTTATAAGAATGGATGAAGGTACTAGTGTTATGTGTCGTAATCCGTAGAATCGTTATTCTTATCGCGTGTTCTAATTGAATTATCTGCTGAGAAGGCTGTTTTGGAATCAATTGATGTTGCTATACCTTTGCCTATGGGTAAGGGTCATTATATGGAAGTTCTTGAAGTTGAATACGAATGGTGGCCATCTCGATGTTCTAAATGTAATGTTTTTAACCATGAGGACGATTCTTGCCCCCTTAGGAGACGTCAGGCTACTTGTGGTTCGGGTTCGACTAAACAGGATATTGGTGCTAATCGGGGAGTTCACTCGGATAAGGTTGGAAATAAGGAAGCTAAAGCCAACCATAAGCCTAGGTCTTTCAAACCAAAGCCTAGTGTTGTGTATAAACCTGTTTCTAAACCTGCCAAAAAGAAGAATGCCATTGATACTACTCGTACTTTTGGATCTTGCTCCGTTAGAGCGCCTTCTAAAGATGACTCGAATGGTATTTCTTCTAGTATGTTAAAGGGTGATGATTGTCCAAGCATGGGGACGGTACAGTTACCTATTATGGAGCGGGCGTGTGATGTTTCTTCTAGTGATGTACTTGTGGAAAGTGGCAAGGGTAGTTTGTGGAAGCAATTTCTTTGGTACTCATGGTATTTCTACACCTATGGGGTATTCATCCTTGGAGGATGATGATGAAGTTTGCATGCCCGAGTATCTACACGGTCTTTGGTTTTCTAGAAGATTTGGAGTCTTATGATGGTTATGAGCACATGCCGTTTGGATATGATGTTCGTCTCAAGGGTCGTCATAGGTAGTATGTTTTATTTATGTTAGTTATAAGAATGGCCTGTCATTCTTATATAGTTGTTTGGTTTATTGATGTCTTAGCATGTAAGTGTCCTTCTAGACTGAGATGAGAGACTCACTCTCATCCTTTGTACTTCAATGTTTTTTTGGCGTAATAATATTTCTTTGGGAAACCCTTTACCCAAAAAAATATATTTCTTATTCCTTTTAAGACAAACTTTTAACAATTCATTACATTATTAATTTTATTATAAGAATAAGTGAAGTAAAATATACATAGAATTAACATTACATAAAATTTTCAAAACAAAATTAACATTACATGAAATAACATACTGTGATATTAAATAATACTATTAGATATTCAGTCCGATACTTTTACATAATGGACAAATGTTCTTGTGTAGCCTCCAACGTCTAATACAATCTGCATGAAACTCATGGCTGCAAATCAATGTGCTTATGCTTTCATTTTCTTTGTATTCTTCTAAACAAATCGCACAAACGCCTTCAACCTTGTCAAGCATTATATTCTCATGAAGATTTTTCCTTATAGTTTCTTTAGTCAATCCCGAACCATCAAAAATCATATTTTGTTCTGAAACACCAATTATTTCAACTATATCTTGTTCTTCAAGTTGGATAACATCTTCGCGGTACCTTCTCATGATAAAATGAACTAAATATGATGGTATACTGGGTATACTTTCTAATGTCTCCTGGAAATGGTTCCTATCACGAGTTGAATTGTGCATAGATTGTAAGATATGAATAATAACTGATGGAGGTACGATCGTAAATGGCACGAAACCATTACTCATTTTGAAAAAACGGTTTATTATTTTTAACACGACAACTCGAAAAATGAAACATTACTTTCAATATCAATGTTATATATAGACTTATTCACGGCATGTAACTTTTAAAATAAACTTTATTTTAAAATAAACTTTATTTTAATATTTATATTTTTAATTTTGCCATTTATTTTTTATTACTTTAATATAATCTTAATATCAAAGTAAGTTATAATAATATTAATCTTTATATTGTGTTTATATCAAAAGCTTTTTTAAGTTTGGTGTTTAATTTTGACAATCTTTAATATATTATTGTGTTTTTATTGTGTTAAATTTCGACGTTAAATATTAAAGTATCTATTCAAAACATAGATGCATATCACGCTATTATACATGTCAGATTTTATAATGATGAAAAGTACCTCCTCGAGACACAGAATATTACTTTTTATGTCCAACTGACATATATGTCAGATAATCTTTAAAGTTGATTTTGACTATACACAAGAAATTAATGAATATAGTTATCATATTTCATAAATATAGTTATTTAAAATATTAAATATAACACATATTATTTTTAAATTATTATTGTCTTAATATCAGAGTTACTTTTCTTAATAAAGATATTTTCTTAATATCAGATTTTCTGAGACAAAATATTAAGC
Source organism: Chrysanthemum makinoi (assembly GCA_910596185.1). Classification (NCBI taxonomy): domain Eukaryota; kingdom Viridiplantae; phylum Streptophyta; class Magnoliopsida; order Asterales; family Asteraceae; genus Chrysanthemum; species Chrysanthemum makinoi. Next base: position 168,030,567 of record OU343217.1, on the reverse strand, counting down.
ATCACTTTCTATTTAAAAACAAATCAAAATTTTAATATCAGAGTTAGTTGTTTAAATATATGATAGATAATCTTCAAAGTTAATTTTGTCTAAACACAAAAATTAATGAATATAACTATCATATTTAATAAATATAGTTATTTAAAATATTAGTTGTCTTAATATTACGTTTATATTTAAAATCAAAATCAAACAAATTTAATATTTTGGATGTTCTATGACGTATACATATTGATATTCTCTTAATTTCAGAGTTAGTAAATTTTGTTACCATTGATTTTTTTTTTAAATTTCAGTTAATATTTGAGTTAGTAAAAAAAAAATTTCAATATTTTTAATGAGTTAGTAAGATATTGTATTACTATCAAAGTTAGTTGCATAGATATATGATACTGTATTACTATCAGAGTGTCTTAATATCAGAGTTAGTAAAATTTCAATTAATATCAGAGTTAGTAAAATTTCAATTAATACTGTATTAAAATCAAAATCAAATTATCATATTTGTTACCATTTTTTTTTTTTTTTTTTAATTTCACATTTTTTAATAAATGATATTGACTTAATATCAGAGTTAATTGTCTTAATATTTCACACTATTTTAATATCAGAGTGTCTTAAACAAAATATTGATATTCACATCCTATTTTTTAATTTTTTTTATAATTGCATGTTATAATGAGGTATATCTATTAATATTGTCTTAATATTAGACTTAGTTTTGCCTTTACACACATGTCAAATAGTGATGAAAAATTCCTTCTCGAGACTTAAAATATCAATTTAAGTCAAAGTTTTACATTTAATTTTAATGCAAGAATTTAAAATGAAGAAGAACATAAAGTTGAAAATCAATTATTATTACAATATGAATTGTCATAGCCTGTTCAACCGACAAATAAACTAAAATCACTCAAAGAAATCTACCATGGCTGTGAGGGAAGCTCGTTCGAGTTTCAACAACTTCCTAGCCAACTCCCAGTTGTTCTTGATATTTTCATTCCTATCATGACTCTTATCGCTTTGCCTGATATTGATTGTCTTTAGCGTCCGGGAACACGCAAGTATACACTTTATTAAACTTAATTCATGCTCTGTTCTAGGAAAATATCAAAATACCACGGTCTGTAGCTGGCCATGGCTGAATGTGTTTCTATCTACAACATTAGAAAATTTTTCCAAAGGTAAAACACTAAGCGTGTTTGCGGCGAAAAATGAAATAGTGTTGAGATACTAAACATGGCAATTTAGTAATGTTTATTTGATACATATGCAATACAACATTACACTTACTCTGGTATCCAGCATTTTCAAATTTGGAGATGCCCGAATCATTAAAATGGTGAACGCTACCATAAGACTATTCCCAAAATCGACATCGGACAGCTCAAGGTTAATCAGGGATACAAAAGGATCATTCATCCTAGAATTAGCTTCATGTATCAACTACAACAAGTTTTAAAAATTAAATTTCATTAGTGTGTACACATTTATTTAACATTGTAATTATAAGTTGTAAAACTCAGATTGTTCTTACCGTGCAATCACCAAATTCCAAAGAAAGAGTCTCAAGTTTTTGTAGTCTTGTCAGTTGAAAGATATCGGATGTTGTGATTGTCGTCACAACATTATAAAGACAGAATCTCAAATCCAACTTCTTCAAATTCCTAAGTTTTGCAATATCCCATAGTCTCATCTCGTTTGTACTAGAACGATTCATTTTAAGAGACTCAAGTGAGGGACAAGCAGCAATAAAGTCCCAAACTGTACCGCTTAAGAAATTTACATGAATTAATTCTAAGCTCAGTAGATTTGGGAAGCCATGAAAATATTCCAAAGTAGCCATAGAACAAAAATGAAGTACCATATATTTCAATTCGATACGAGAGTAAAGTTGGGTTGGAATAAATGGGGTCACCATACCGGTTGTAATAATCAACTCCTCAGTTCCATGTTCAGCCAAAAACAAAAGCCACTCAAGAATCTCTTCATAATGAAAGTTGTGTCTTCCAATCATTGATATTGGCTCTACAGAGAAGACAAACTTTCTTATTGGACCTATAAGCCGTTTTAAGAGTCTAGTAACAAGCCTCGCATCAAACTCATATGTTAAATAATAAAAGAAATCCTCATCAATTATGACATTGGTGAGCAATGTCCACTTAGACCTCCGCCGGTTTAGCTAAACTAGAGGTTCTCACCGCTTCTAACAAAGGCAAACGATTCAAAATATTAGTGATCACTATATTGGGCATGTTGCTAATACGATTGATCAACATGGTATTATTGGAAGTTGGATTTGTCTTTTTGAGTTATGGAAATGAGGATTTACGTTAGGTTTTTGATATTCAGTAGATAGTTTCTGGATAAGGGTTGAATTTGAAACACTATATAAACAAATTGTTGATGTACACTTGTACAGTGATATTAAACTGTCAATAATATCATATCAAAAAAACATATAAAAACTTGAATGAGCACTAGTAAATAAAACTTGATGTACACTTGTAAAAGTGATATTGAACTTTCTTCTTCATCAACTAACCTTTCTTCTCTCTTCATTTGAATATAACAAGCCGATAGTTAAGATTTTTAATATCATATTAACTATCGCCTACTAGTACTAAGTTACTATTTTTTGCTACTAGTACTAATTTGAATTAATTATCAGATTATCTGAATTAACTACTTTATCAAATTTATTAAGTAAGTAATATGAACTTGATATTTAAGAAAAATTATTGATATCAGATTACCTATCATTACTAATTTTCAGAGACAATTTATAAAAAACGAAAGAAATTTCTTAATAATTGATTAACTACAATTATTATAATATGCCGTTTTTAGGTTTATAATTATTTTATGAGAATAACAATGATAAGAAAATCGAAAGTTCGTTAATATCGAATAGGTATATCATCAAACGCCATTAATATCAGAATAAACATTATAATGAGAAAAATTAAAGATCTTAATATGATATAACCAATCTTGAGTTTACAATGAATATCAGAATAAGCACATAAAGAAAAAAAGAATTTTCTTATAGTTATTATCAGAATGACAATGTTAAGAAAAAGGGAATTCAATAATATCATATTAGCTCTCATCGGACACCTTTAATATCGAGAATAAAAATGATAACAAAAAGTAAATTTATTAATATCATATAAGCAATCTTGATTTACAATTGATGTTAAGAAATTTTTATCAAGATATATTTACACGAGAACCTTATTAACCGGTTTCCGGAGGATACCGTTAATATCAGAATAAAAATGAAAACGACAATGTTAAGAAAAAGGAAATTCGTTAATATCAGATTAGCTCTCATCAGACACCTTTAATATCAGAATAAAAATGATAACAAAAACGTAAATTTATTAGTATCATATAAGCAATCTTCATTATATTTATACCAGAACCTTATTAACTTCAGTTTAGGATACCGTTAATATCGAATAAAATGAAAACAACGAAAATATCTTAATATCATATTGGCAATCTTATGTTACAATTAATATCTGAATAAAACTTTTAAGAATTTTTTGTTGTGTTAATGTTACATTAGCTATATTCATTTAATAAAAATGTTAATAAGAATGGAAATATCTTAATATCATATTAGAAATCTTGATTAAAATTAATATCATAAAAGTATCTTAAGAAAAAAATTAATTATGTTAATATCGAATAGCTATCTTCAGGTTTGAATTATATCGAATAGCAATATTCTTAATATCGTTATCTATCATCGAGATATCCCTAATATCGGACTAACTCTCATAAAAATTCTTAAATTGAAATTAAGAAACTTACCTTCGTTCAGGTTCGCAAATCTTAAACTTGATGAAATCATTGTTTTAGATTTTTTCATTTTTTAGTTTATGTTTTTATATGTTTTGTTATTCGATCTACACGATATTATAATAGTATAGATTAATTACGAAAAAGCCACCGCGTTTTTAACGTAGATCGGATGGACACTTGATCGTGCGGTGATATTTATCCGTATTACCATTCGTACTTAAAAGTTTGGAGCGCACCATCCCTTCCATATATATATATATATATATATATATATATATATATATATATATATATATATATATATATATATGGGATACATACAATTTTTGTAGCCAATTGGCTACAATACTTCATAAAAAATATACTAGCAATGATCAGGGGACCCACAAAAATAATCAGGGACCACATTTTTAGCACAAAATTGTAGCTAATATATTCCATATATATATATATATATATATATATATATATATATATATATATATATATATATATATATATATATATATATATATATATATATATATATATATATATATATATATATATATATATATATTGGGTAAAAGGGTAATTCAATCCTGGTAAAATATATTATCCAAAAAACACATTGAAATTACAAAGGACGAGGGGTGATGTCCATCGCCACAATCCCTTAGGACACTTACAGACACAAATATAAGAATGACAAAACATTCTTATAACTTACCACTAACCACTATATAAGAGTGACAAACCACACTTATAACAAATAATAGAACATAAAACTACGACACCTAATAAACATAACAAGTTAACCGCTTCATGTAGAACACTTGATTCTTCCAAAGACGTCATAGAGCTCTAACTTCCAATTAACCAAGTGTGACATCCGCATGGCCCTTCTCGATTGGGGCATTGACATCGTAGGACCTATGCCTATGGCTCCGGAGGAGTCAAATTCTTGCTGGTGGCAATTGATTATTTCACCAAGTGGGTAGAAGCTAAACCCTTAGCCTCCATTACGGGGAGAAAAATCGAGAAGTTTGTGTGGGAGCATATTGTGTGCAAATTCAGAGTGCCCCACATAATCATATCTGACAATGGAAGCAGGTTACGTAGAAGGAGTCTTTTACGACTTACATCCAAGGGCTCAACATAAAGCAGTCTTGGACATCCGTCTACCATCGACAAGGTAACGGACAGGTGGAGGTTACACACAGAGACATCGTCAAAGGGATCGAGAAAAGTTGCTGGACGAACTCACCATGGATGGGTAGATGAACTCCCTCAAGTACTATGGGCCCATCGAACACACCCTAAGTCAAGCAATGGAGAAACCCCTTCAGCCTAACATACGGAACAGAAGCGGTCATCCCTTCGGAATTAAGTGTACACACGGAGCGTGTGGCAACGTATGATGCCTCCCAAAATGATGAAAGGATCAGGGAGAACCTGGACCTACTAGAAGAAAGAAGAGAGATAGCCTCCATCCGAGAAGCAATGCACAAACATAAGATCGAAGGCTACTATAACAAAAGGGTCAGACCTTCCACCTTCAAGCCTGGGGAATATGTGCTACGCCTCAACGGTCAAGCAAACAAGCGAGAATACCGAGGGAAGGCAGGGGCCAACTTGGGAAGGACCTTACATGGTAGCTAGGGCCTACGACAACGGAGCATACAAGCTGGCCACTCTTCTCGGAGAACCCATCGACAGGACATGGAATGGTATGAAACTTCGAAAGTTCTATATTTAAGAAGTAATTTTACTTTTTCGTTCTTGTAATTAGAAGCTTCTCAAGGGAAAGCATACATTATTGGTAGTTGTCTTAGTTTTTCATTTTAAGAATGATGTAATCCTCTCTACCAATTCAATGATCAATAAGACATTTCCCACAAATCTCTTGTTTCGTTTCTTAAACACAAAGATTTGTTCAACCAAGTCGTTTATGAGTTTCAATGTCGAATAAAAGGGCACAAGGTGTAATATACCTCATCATTTACATACCTTAAACATTCACATTAACTCTCCTAGTAGTTTATGGCACTTGTGAAAATATATACAAAGTCATACTACTTAAAGGATTTGAGATAGAGTGGGTCATGACCCTCTGTCAATGATCAAATTTGGTCATTATATTCTTGGTGTTGAAATTTTCACACAATGAGGTTGTTTAACCTTAGGATGTAAAACTTAAGAGTCGGAAAAATGGTGTAAGAGAACTTCACAAGACAAACACAAATAATAACCAAGTGTGTAGAGGTATTCCCCCTACATTATATCATTCAAAATGAGGGCTAGTGCCCTTGTGCACCTGCGAAAGAGCCTAAGCCTCAATTAAATTGTCTTTGGCCCAAGGCCATACATCACAAGCATTCAAATTGTTTAGAGAACAAGACAAGCATTGTCAAATAAGATAAATTGTCTTAAAGGGTACATGCCACCCTTGAAACTAAATTACGCCAACACGGCCTTCATTCCCTGCTTTTGTGGGGAAGGGGTGGGAGACGGTTGAACCGAGGTAGGCTTGGCGGAGACACGTCTTCTTGGTAGGAGTCGTAGACTTCACCTTGCGAGGCTTCTTGGAAAGGAGATCTTCGAGGGGTGCCATATGATCTTTGGTAGCTTCAGCAAGGAAGGAGTACTCTGCGGTTGCAAACGCATTTCTGCCTCATCATATTCAGCTTTTGATGTGAGACGGTAGCATTCAATCTTGGAAAGGTCCACGGGCTTACCTGCTTTGGCACCTCCTCTAACGCCAAGACCAGTCCATGAAAATAGCGATTTGATGACCTTCCACATCTGTGCTCCCAACTCATCACTATGGTAGAGTTCCATGGCTATGTACAACACCACCTTCGACACGCGACCTCCGCCGCGGTCCTTTTGCGGCATCTTGTACCTCATCTGCAAGCCATCTACTACCTTCCTCAACTTAACTTCTACTTCTCTGAGGCTAGCCTTCTCACTCTCCAAACCAGGCACTTCGGCGTCAAGCACAACATTTTGACCAATGAGAGTCGCTACCCTACCCTCCTCTACCTTGAGTCTGACAATTTCAGTTGTCAACTCTGCAACCTTTTGATGAAGGTCTTGAACGAGAGGATTCTTCTCAAGGTCTTACTCAATCTCATCACACTTGGCCTCCAATTTTGCATACTCTGATCCTATGTTTTTCCCTTTCCAACATGACATTTATCTCCTGTCTAGCCTTGGTCACAGCCCTGAGCAACTTACTAGTTCTGCTATTTAAGTGATTATCCAATACTGCTTGCCTTGCTACACCATTGTCATGCATATCACAAACCCTTTCAATGGACATGTTGTCCAGCAAACCTTTCCATTGAGGAGGGGTGACATTATCCACAATTCGGTGACAAGCCAAAGCATTGGGAATCTCCTTCGTTTCTGGAAGGCCTGCGACCAATACAAAGTATAAGGGTTAAGTTAATTTTGACAATTATCACTTCACATGTTTTATAAGGAAAAACTGCTTACCATGAACCTCCACAAATTCATCTGGTAACTCAAAGGCTTACTTCACAAAATTTCGCCTTTCACACTCTTCGTTTCCAGCCCTCGATCCGGGCGGGAAGGGATTCTTCCTCTTGTTGGTAGACTTAATGACCTTGGTTCTTTGTTCCCTTCGCTTTTTAACCTATCGTTATCCCGTTGAACCTACAACCGAGACATCCTCCTCCGCAAGATCATCCGAGTCCGCAACATTCTCCACAAGCTGAGAAGGACCCTCCAGTAGCAGCGGCTTGTGGGAAGTGCCGATGCAACAGTCTCGGATTCGAGTATCCACCTCATTATTGTTCACGGATGTAGAAGGAGAGCCAACACCATAAGACTCTTCGGCCTTCTCAGCGGGCATGAAGCTCAAGTCTTCATCTAAATCCTAATACATAAAGTTCCTGAATGACATCTCTGCAAAAAGAAACAAGAAGAAATAAATATCAGTGCTACATTGGTCCTACTTAAATAGAAGTAGAAGAACATACTTTGTCCTTGGTACATGATAACAGGCTTCGGGAGACCTCCCGCTCTGGCAATCCCAACCATGTATAAGATGGCTTCGGGGAACACTTGCACATCAACAGGGTATCTAGCCAAACGCTGATAGAAGGGATCCCTTCGCACCTCATATGGCAAGGGGTCATTGTACCGTTTTGCATCAAACATATATTCCTTATTCAAAGAACTCACGGATAGTTGGGGAACAATAGTGTCTTGCACATAGAAAAAGCTACCTTTTCAACCTGTTATATTGGTATACACCCTCCCAAACAGGTTTGGCACATCCGATTCAGGCCTTTTAGCTAAAGTTAACCAATTGCCCCTAGGATACAAGTTCAAAAACCCTTAACACCTTTAAAGTTGGTTCATAGCCGTATGCTTTGCACATTACTATGAATGTGGTCAGTTTGGCTAAACCAAATGGGTTGAACCTAGAGATATGAACCTTGTAGTATTGCATAAATTCTAATATCAGTGGGTGCAGTGGAATCCTAAGGTTGGAATGGCTAAATGCATGAGTATATAGTCCTACGAAACCTTGAGGAGCATAAAAATACCCGATTAGACTTGGGTAACATCACTTTGTGCTCGGTGGGATCCGTAATCACCCAAGTGATCGTGTAAATATTTTGCAGACAATGTACATTTTTGCTGTTTAATGATAAATTTGGAATCCATTTTAAACTAAAGATAAAGAGGGATGTTTACCTTTTTCGAAGATGGTGTGCGCTCTAAAAGTTTAATGCGTGAAAATATATGACTGGAGAGAGTGAAAATGTTTTAGGGTTTCAACAACCCCTCCTTAAATACTTTTTTTACCGCTTTCCTAGCCGCACACGTGTAACTAACATTTACTCTTATCCGATCTCAATAGTTTTTAAATTTTAAAAAGAAGTCTTTTGGTCTCCGGGTAAGATGGGAAATTGTGATTCTGTGTGGGTAGATGCAGTACCAAACGCTTTAATTAGCATTAAATGCGCTGAGTTAGGTGCATAGTTATCTTCCAACTAATACGATTAGTAGCAGGAATGGTATTTTTTCGAAGCATGAAGTCGAAAGCAATGTCTCTTCGCTCATATACATCACTTTCGACCGGGGCTTGATGATGTACCCTCCGAGTAGCTTGAAGGACACTCCTCCGAGACGTGTCAAAGCCCTTCGATTCGAAGGCCCAAGTTAGGATTCCAAAATATCCATAGGCGTCAAACCATTCGTTATCACGAAGGTTACCTCAAATTCGCCATTGAAGCACTAAGCCCTTCGGGGTAAGATTGACGAAGGAGTAATGGATAGGAGAACCTCCTGACTTGGTCAAACCCACGATCTCCCTCTTTTTCCGGATTCCCGCCGGAGAACGTGGGTCACTAAGCCCTAACGGTTACCCACAATCATGGGGCGCCCCATGATCTCCGGCGTTCGAGCAAGTGCCTCTAACCCTATTTCTTCCACTATAAATAGGTTGTGCAGGCAATATGCTCTTTTCACACTCATCTCTTTACTCACACACACACTTATACAACCATAACTCATACTTACTCTCGCGAGGAGGTGGTTGCAGGGTCCTACCCCTACGTAATCACTTAACGTAGTGTTTCGTATTTCTTATTCTCAGGTGAAAGGCAAGTCTTGGCTGGAACATACACCCCTCATACCTTTGATCATCATCGAAGCCTGGTAGTGCAATCTTTTGTACAATCAAGAGGTAAGTCGTAGCGGGAGTCAAACGCAAGTTTCCATCGAACCACTTAGAGGTGCACATCCGAACCGGTTAACCGAACCGTAACCAAAATGTAACCAAAAAACCTACTCGGTCAAAGCCAGATTTAACCAACCGTCCGTTTTACCCAAACCGGCGGTTTGTAACCGGTTGAAGATTTTGAAGAATCAACCGGTTTGGAGATCGGTTTTTCATAACCGGACTACTAAACGGTCGGTTAACTTTCCAAACGCTTTTTGGTATTTTCAAATTTTTTGAATTTCAAAATTTTGAATTTGAATGTTGAGCGAGAAGAGAAGGAGGATATTAATTATTTGGGTTGAAAAATCACCATTTTGCCATTGTATGGCTAGTATAAATAAAAGGGTTATGTATTTATTTACTTACAACTTTCAAACAATCAAATTACACTCTAAAAATCAAAACTGAAAGTATTTCACTAATGGCAAGTTCAAACACCACCGAAATTTGGTTCAAGAAGTCACGGCGACGATTGTTAAAACTTTACCATGCGATCGTGTAAAAGAGCCGTGGGCTGACTTCAACCTCGTCCTAATGTTGGATGGCAATAAAAAGGCTCAATGTAAACATTGCTTGAGTATAATGTCTGCCGGTTCCAACTCGATGTTGAAGGCTCATATCAAACAGAAGTATTGCAAGGCACTCAAACGGTTCGGAAGCGGTCAATCATCTCGGGTCAAGACGGAGTATTTTTGTATACGATCATGATGTAGTTCGTGAACAATTTGCCGGTTTGGTGATTCAACATGGTTTGCCGTTCAACCACTTTGACGACCCTTTGACGACGATGGTGTTTCAGAATTATAATCATGTAAGTCGTATGACTCTAAAACTTGATGGTATAAAAATGTGGAAAATGGCTAAACAAGATTTAAAAATGCTTTTTAAATTTCTATGCTTCTATTAATTTAACAACCGATGTTTGGTCCGCTCCTCATAATTTGCCATTTTTGTACTGTGTTACCGCACATTGGGTTGATCCCCAAAGTTGGCAAATGATGAGAGTCATAGCATTTGAAGACTTTATGGTTCCTCACTCCGGAGATGCTTTATACCAATTGTTGAGAAAAGTGTTTTTTAAATTTCACTTGACATAAATTGTTTTTCAATAACGTTGGATAATGCTAGTAACAACACAAATGCAATGTGTAGACCAAAAATAGAATACGAGCCACCTTTAAATGGCGAATTTTTTCATAGTCGATGTGTTGCAAACATCATTAACTTAACTGTGCAAGCGGGATTAGAAGATAAAAATTTGAGTCAAATGAAAGAATGTTTTAAAACAATGTTTCAAGATATTTTTAAAAAGGGTGCTAAAAGATATAATAGCTACATTCGGTTGTGTGAAAATGCGGGAAAAACCTTGGTTCGCACCTAATTGGGATATTGAAACAACATGGACTCCACTTATCTTATGTTCATAAGTGGTTTAAAACAAAAGGTGACTTTACAATATTTTCATGACAAATTATCGGAAAAGGGTAGGTGTGCTCCATTTAATGTCGAACATTGGGTACTATTGAAAAACTAACCCGATTACTTGAAGTTTTTTACAACGCCACAAAAAAATTGTCGGGAGTTTATTATCCAATGGCTCATTTGGTACTCGAGCAACTATACTTGATGTCTTCAAGTATTTCCGCATTTGAATTTAAGGGTGGTGTTTATACAAGCATGGTTTCTGGCATGAAAGATAAGCTTTTGTTTGCCACCGTTAATTACTTGTGCGGCCGCATTAAATACATGTTATAATTTAAGCGGGGTAGAGTTGCTTATTGACTCGATTGTAACTGATTTGAGTTGTTTCGCGAAAACCCTAACTTTCTTTGAAGATGCAAAAGAGTCCTTTACCAATTCTTTTAAAGGTTTGTGGGAATATTATTTTGAAAAATATGGTAACCCACCTCCTATAGTGAGTGAGTCTTCTTCATCATCATCAAGGTTATTTAGAGGGAATCCGATACATGCTTTGCAAAAAAGTTGAGAGAATCCCAAAAAACGGTCAAAGAGTAATCGTTTCGCGAACAATGAATATGAAAGATGGACAACCGATTTTATCTCATATTCCGCCCGAACAAGTTGAAAACTTTGATGTTTTGGCGTTTTGGAAAGCAAAGGAATTCTTGTTCTATCCCGAATGGCTCGTGATGTACTAAGTGTACAAGCTACTTTGGTAGCTTCTGAATCCGCTTGTTTAACAAGTGGAAGGGTTTTATCAAACAGGAGAACAAGGCTCACACCGGCTTCTTTGGAGATGTGTATGTGTTTGAAAGATCACTTGGACGCAATGAAGCGAATGCAAGATAAATCTAATCTTGAAAATGTCGTAGACTTCGAAGAGGAGATCTACGAGGAAGAGACGCAAGCGGCTAAAATGGAGTTACTTTCCGATGAAGAAATAAGACAAAATGCAGCTGCTTCTTAGCTAGGTCCAATGGATCCGATGAAGACTTTTACGAAGCTTAGCTTTTCGATGTTTATGTTTACGATTATGTATGTTTTAAGTTTATGTATTTCCTTTCATGATGTATTTCCTTTAAGTTTATGTATTTTCTGTAAGTTTAATTATTTCCGACGTATTAAATAAAAGTTGAAGTTTATTCAGTGTAAGTTTGTATAAACGACGAAAAATGAAAAAAAAAATAAAAAAAAATGCGGTCATACACCGTTAACCGGTTAAACCGGCTTTAATTTTTTGAAATTTCAAATTTTGGCATGGGCGGGAAAGCGAAAACAAAAATTTAAATTTCTCAAACCTGTTAACCGGTTAAACCGATTTTATCTTTTTGAAAATTCAAATTTTGACATGGGCGGCAAAAAAAATTTAAAATTTTCACACCGCTCCCAAACCGGTCAAACCGGGTTTTTTTAATTTTTCAAAATTTGAATTTTCTTTGAGCGGGAAGGTGGGTAAATTTTCAAATTTTGAATTTTTTTCTTCATAGTTACAAGTTTGCCTTTGTAAGATTGGTATAAATAGATGGATTGTGTTTTTATATATTTGCACTTTAAAAAAAAAACCGAAGCATTTCACTAATGGCGATCCACCCCCGCCCCTTGACACTGGTGATGGTTCGAATTTTACCGATAAACCGTGCACCAGATGTTTGGGCTAACTACAACTATGTCCAAATGTCGGATGACAAGAAAATGGCTCAATTTAAGCATTGCTTATGTTTATTGAAACCCGTTTCCAACTCGGCGTTGAGGGCTCACACACAGAAGTATTTCCGCACTTGCACTCCAGCCTCGCATCGACGTTGAGTAGCTTATCGATGTTTTATGTTTATGTTATTATATATGTTTTAAGTTTATGTATTATGTGTGATGTATGTCCTTTCAGTTGTATTTCCGTTATATTAAATAAAAGTTGAAGTTTATTAATACATGAACCGGAAAACGATGACAAACGACAACGGAAAACGAAAAGATATGTATATATATATATATACACGAACCGGTCAAAACCGGTTAACCGGTCAAGACCGGTCCCGAACCGCACCCAAACCGGTTGGGTTTTTTCTCCTCGATGCCGGTTTGTAACCGAACCGGTTAACCAACCCGACCGATTTTTTTGTGCATTGACTCGAACCGGTTCGAGTGTGACCGGTCGTCAAATCGAACCGGTTAACCGAAAAGTGCACCTCTAAAACCACTACACAATAGAACCCACTTGTTTTAGCTCTGTTCTCAAGTCTAAAATTTAAAAATTGGAAGGGGATGTGATGGGAAGGGCAAAGTAGGGGACGGGATGGGAAGAAAGTGGTTATTTATTATTGTGTTCTTGAGTTTTTTTTTTAAAGTAGCAAAGAAAGGAAAGGAAGCTACACAAATTACCAATATACCCTCATTTATATATGAAGAATGATAATTGGAAAAAGGATGCAACTTTAACATAGTATTGATGGTGTTCATTTAAACCCAACAAAACACTTGAAATAGCTTAACATGAGCAAATAATAAACAAGGAATCCCAAATACCCTTGTACGGACCTGCATTTTTGCCCGAAATGATTCAGCATGTACATTATAAAGTCTAACATTAGAATTTTACTAAATCTTGGGCAACGGTATTGATGGTGTTCCAATTCTATGCTACAGATAATTTATACCTTTTGATGCTATACATAACTACATCACAAAGTTCTCTCAAAGGCGTTCACCTAATAACCACAAAAGCATCCTAAAGTTTAAACCAAATTGAATATGTTGTTTGTGATGGAAGAAGCTAAAGTGAGTTGCTTTATCAAAACAGAAGCAATGTACTGAAGCAACAAAGATTCAGATTTTACTCAATGAGGGGCAAGTTCAGAAGTTTTCTTTTTTATGGGTAAAAACTTTATTACGTATAATGGGTAAAAAACTTTTTAAAGAGGCACATGTTTTTGTAATTTGTGGACCAACCATGCTACATAATTGCGAAAATCAGACCTTCCTCGAGAATTCAAATATCATAAACTTTATTACGTATAAAAGCTTTGTCTAGTTAGATAAGCAGGCAATCACTCTACATGCAAGAACAAGCACAGACGCCGTTTCCCTTCCCAATCCGTTCAAAATTAGACGGAACAAAATAACACTCAAAAGCCCGTCTCTTCCCTCCCTCCCACCTTCCCGTCCCCTACCTTTCCATCTTAAAAAAAACTCAAAAACGCCCATTTTTTTGATTTCCCTTCCCCTCCCCTTCCGTTACTTTAAAAAAAATCGAGAACAGAGCTGTAAAATTCTATATCTAATGTTGTTAAGAACAAAAATGGAATGAATGATATACCCCTTCCTTGAGCCACCATTTTAAATCACCATCCGATCCACCACCGCCCGAACATGACCACTGTAAGTTTCTACGTTTATATAACTTTTCAAAAGAATTCATTTCTTATCCTTATATATTTTATAATGCTTGGAGTTAATTAATTAATTGCAGGTATTGATGTTAACAGACGATTCACATATTGTATTCAAACGCTCTACGATTCACATTTCTCATATATTCTCACACATTCGTTGTTCCAAACGCTCTACTAACGATATCATCAGGTAACTAAACTTTAACTACTTTAACTAAACTTTAACTACTTTATATTTCAGGTAACGATATCATCAGGTAATTTATATATTTCATAAATTTATGGAAATTTGAGGACTTATGTGTATATTCGTTTAAGTTCACAACTGCAGCTTAGAGTTTTAATATATTGTACACGTGGAAAGAAAAGAAAAGTTTGTTTTAGTCTAGTTTATATTTCTTTGTATGTTTTGGATGAACTAGCTTGTACTAAGGGCTATGATGCTCTAGTTTGATAGTTTTCTGGCAGCTCATACATGTACATAACATGACTACATTTTGTTAATTTATTTGCAATATACAAAATTTAAACATCTGTTTACTATCTGATATAACCATACCGTTAACTTTAAAAAATGAGGCTGTATACAGTATAATACTATAAATTATTAGTGGCTGACAGTTACGAGTTGAGTCACGAAACGGTAATTATGATTTCAAGTGATGAATCAATCACGAGTTAGTTTTAGAATTTAAACTGTATTCATTGCCTTTTAAAAAAAAATAAATCCTATTTGCTTTAGGAAGATTTGATATAGTTTTTGACTGTTTAAATTGATTAGTGTAGTGGTTACTTAGGGTGAATGGGAACATAGTTTATTTATCCTTCAAGTCGTATCTACAGTTTGGATGAGGTTGTACCCGAGACTAGAAAGCTTTAGTTTGAATTTTGTCGACAACTTAAACATGTACATGACAGGATATTGATAACTTATTTGCAAATATTAAACATAGACATTCATATGACATATTTACCATGCAATGTAACATTATTATAGGTGTGTACCACAAAAGAATCATATTGTTATGGGACTGCATAGGATATAGTCAAATATAACGTGTTAGATTTAAAACTGTGGTTTCATTGTTTTGAATTGCTGAACTGAACATGTGTAGGAATTTTAAGGATAATAAGCTCTTCCCCTAGGCTTTAGAAGATGTTATTGAAGCAATTGGAAGTAACAATCAGCAGAAAACATAAGATTGGACGCCACCTGATAAAAATTCCGAGGGTGGAGCTGATCCTGAGGTGGTCTTTAATGTGTTGGATGCCATTCTTAAGTGCAGTTTGGAGCGATTGAAGCTTATGAGGTTAGACTCACGTGTTCTAACTTGCTATATAATGGTACGGGTGACATGCTATGTTGCTTTGAAAACTGTTATATTGTGCGTCTTATCAACCTTTCTTTGTCGAACATGTTTTCATCCTACGCCTTTTTTTCCCTCCCCGCATCCACATTGGAGATTATAGGGAGCAAAACATTAGTCATTAATAGACAATAGCATATCATATTTACGGAGCCCATTTAAGCAGCAAAGGTCATATTTGTCCTTTGAAGACTTTATGAGTTCATACATCCAGTCATTCGACCTTTTCCTTACACACATAAGGAATGCTAACTTGATACATCACTCGACATTGATCTTAGTGTTGATATTTCTAGAACTTTTGCTTTCATGCGTTTCTTATGTGTTTCTCAGATCACTAAAAGTTTTTTCCAGACTTTTGTTTACTCTAAAAAGGATGTTTATAGACATTCTTTGAACAAAAAATACTCATACACACTTGTCTCTGTTGGCACTTTAACCCGCAATTGCTTGCTTGATGAGCCACCTTGAACTTCTAGACATTGGTGGGTGCATTCAGACATGTGAACTCAGTTGTGCAATAAAACCTCAAAGAATAATGTATTGTTATTTTCAGATTGAATAACCTGGTAATCCATATCATATTGTATTGGGCTGTATGTTTTACGTAAGGCAGAGCCACATTGTGGCCTTGCAGATACGACCACGAATAACTGCAATATTTTAGGGACTTGTAGGGTTTTCTAGAGTATTCCAACCTTTCCTTGTATCTTATTCGAGTGTAGACATTAGATTACACTTGACACTTGTATCAAAGTAAGGTATTATTTAAGAGGAGATAGAATGCTAGATTTAAAGAGTTCGTATTCTATGATATTTCAAGGAGATTAAAAGATGCGTCCCTCATCTGCAATTAGTTTCAGAATCTATAAAAACACAAAACGATCTTTCTATGAACTCTTTATAACCTTTCTGTTTTCATGTGCTTGTTCCTACTTTTCAGTCTACTTGGGAGCATTTGTTGCTTTTGAGGTGCCTAAATAGTATAACCATATGTATGGGTAACCTATAAACAGTAACCATGTACAGATTGTTGTCTCTGTCTAGATAACTAGAAGAAGTTCGTACTTTAGGACATGATCGAAGGGCTTTAATACCATGTACATGATCTAGCTAGCTGGTTTAGATTGTGTTTTGTTGACTCTGCCCTTGAGATAATCTGATAGGGTGTGCTTTCATGGCATCTGTATGTTATAGTGTTATCTGTACAGATTGTCACTCAAGTTTAGCTTCTAGACAGAAACAAAGTTCTAATTTAGTACTCCTTTACCAACTTAAAAATTTACAGGATTGCTTAAAGTAAACAATAGGGCTTAAAATCCCTGCAGCTAACATCGACTAATTTATGTGCTGTAAGGAGGAAAAAGAAAAGTTTTTATTTATTTATTTATTTATTTATTTATTTATTTTTTTTATACATCTAGCACCCTTTAAAATTTCACTTCACTTTATTGGTTCTTATTTCATGCCTTGCAGCAGATATGCTTCCTGCAACAAACATTAGGGATCATTTTCCTTAAACAATACTAATACATAAAAAGGCTTAATAAGTTGTTTCAGTATGTGATATTGCGAACCCTCCATTACCTAAAAAAAACTAATTGTTTTAGCATGTGAAATTGTGAACTCGGTACAACACTAGTTCTAAGAGTTGCTGACAGTATAACACTATAACATACAGATGCCATGAAAGCACACCCTATCATTGATGGGTACAGTAAACTTGGAGAAAATCAGAAAGCCTTGCATATCAGGGATTAGATGATGGCATATGGGGTTTCGGCGAATGTATTTACTGAGTATAATGCTTTGATCCACAAGTATATACATTGTGGAGAAGTAGCTGAGGCTCATTCATTAATGAAAGAGATGCTTTTGGCTGGTCACTTATATAATCTATTGGTAGGTGCGGAATCTGAATATGGACATCTATTTTCTGCTCATCAAGTTTATGATGATATGTTAAAAAGAGGGTATGATCCAGATGTTGTCACTTATACGGAGTTGATAAAAGGTTATTGTTTGAGAGGTAAAGTTAAGGAGGCAGAGAGATTTTTCACTTTTGATATGCTACAAAATTCCAATTTATTAATCGATCATGTACCGTTCCAAGTAGTTATAAAACAGTATCTCAAGGCAAGTGATTTTAATAGCGGATATGGTGTTTATCAAAAGTGGTTAAAAAATGGATCAAGTAGAATGATTTTAGTAGAAGTTTGTCTTGCCTAGCTACTGAGGATATGCTATCAGGCATTGTTATTACACCTACAAGTGATGGTATTACATACATGGAGTTATGGAGATAAACTGTGAGCTTTTGTTCACATTGTAAGTCTTTCTTTAATTGTTTTATTGCTAATACACTTCTCACCTATGTAATGGTCATGTTGGGTCGGGTCAAAACCAACCAAATTAACAAAAGAATTATATGAATCAAATGGAAAAAAAATGCAAGTAACTAAACTGAAATTGGATTTTTTTATTCGTACAGTATCTTATCTTGTTTATTTTCATTTTTACCAAGTACATTGAATCACGGCCTTTAAATATGTAAGTGTATTTAGTATTAACCTTCTTCCTGAACCAGATGAGAAATCAAAACGAAGGAGAAAGTAACGTCTCACTATTTTTACATACTTTATATAATAAAAATCTATCCATCTATTAAAAAGTTAGGGTATATCACTAGTGCCTGAGAGGACTAATGCGTGTTTTAGCCATCATGAATCTATTATTGGCAGCTCCAGAACTTCAAAATCAAATGGAGCAAGACTCGGGGATTGCATGAGTGATATAATATTATTTTTACTGATATCTGTAGTCTGTAGTCTCAACCTGACATGTTTTTGTACCTTTTATGTAGTTCAACCCACCAAGGCAAAGTGATACCCATGTCGTTTCATGGTTCACGGGCGAGGCTGTCTAGGAGGATGTGTTTAATGGCATACAAGGCGGCGATGATTGACGATGACTAGGTGGATGAGGAAGATGATGGGGAAAGAAAGAGGAACCCGAAGGTAAACTTTCCGTTTTCTTCTAATTTTTGTGCAAACAGTTTTATGTTGCAGCTTTTGGTATTTAGTTGCAGTAAAAATTTGTGTGTTTTAGGCCCATTTTATTTTCATGGTACGGTTTGTATCGTATTTGAGCTTGTTTGATTTTAGCTCAATTTAATTAATGGTAGGCTAAACTTGAATGGTTTTGAGCTTAACTTAGTTAATCGGTATTTAGTTGCACTAGTAATCATTTTTTATTGCAGTAGTTACTTTATTTTTATTGATTCTGAGCTCAACTCAGTTCATGTCCTGTTAATTATGGTACATTTGGTACAGTTTTAGCTCCCTGTCAATTCTTGGTCTGGACCAGTATATAATGGTATGAACTTATTGCATATTGATTGATTTGACTTAAATAAAATTTATGGCCTTTAACTTGCTTTAGAGTCTTGATGTTTGATAGTGAGCATAACATATTAAATATTTGATTGATTTCGAGCGCAATTTCGTTTATTGTCATCCTGTATATTGATATGCATTCTTGATGGTGGCAAACAACATGTTTTAGCCGACATTTATTGTGGTTTGGTTGATCTTGAGGTAAATCTAGTCATGGTTCTTTTTGTTGTCGCAATGATTAGTCACTTAATTTTGTCTCGATTGTAGTTGCATTTGGTCAATTAAGTTATCGTGTTTGGGGTTGTTTATAGGTGAAGTTGCACAAGAAGTTCACTCTATTCAAAGTATAGAATTTAAGAACAATTCCTTTACAAGATTATCACCAATGAGTGTTGAGGAGGACAAAGTTCAAGCCATTGATTCTTCATTTGTGAATCCGGATATGAAGATTACTTTAAATCATGACGACACAACTACAATCTCCGTGGCGCCGCCGCCGCCACCACCACCACCATCACCACCACCACCACCACCACCGTCACTGCTTATTTTACCGTTTACCCTTCCTCCTGGCAACCCTTGTGAAACCTTTACAATGCCGCCCTGACAAAAAAAGAACCGGCCCACGTCGTAAGTTTTCAATATTTCACAGTTCTTTTGCTTGCCAGCGTGTCTCGTGTGTTACCTTCCTGTGGAAGAAGCTATCACATTAATGCCCCGCATCATAGTCATGAAGAAACTCTAACCAAAAGCGAGTTTGGAGGTTCAGATTTTGGTGGGTATCCTTCTTTAAAGCAAAGGTCTGAATCTTATGACATAAAAGAGTCAATGTCCGTCCACTGCGGGTAACATTTGCAGTTATAACTCAGTGGATAGCGCAATGGTGATTAGGGTTAGAATGAGAGATACTTGAATAGTAGTAGATCGGGAAATCCCGACTTTTTTTGTTAGAGAAAAAATAAAATGGAGAAGGGTAGATTGGGGTTTTTATCTTTCTAGTTAAAATTTGGAAAGTGAGAATTTCATTTTTTTTGAAAATTGTTTTTTGGGTAAAAGGGTTAATTCACCCCGGTAAAGTATATTACGCCAAAAAACATTGAAGTACAAAGGATGAGGGTGAATCCCTCATCTCAGTCCCTTGGGACACTTACAGACTCTTCTATAGGAATGCACATCATTCCTATAACTGACAATATAAGTGTGACATACCACACTTATAACTAAACATCAGACTACAATGATAAAAAGAATAAAACTACATGCACTTCAAGTAAAAATACTTGAATCTTCAAATCACCATAGTAGTCCAAACTTCCAGAGTCGTCCAAATATACAATATCATGGTCCTCAATCGGAAGTCTGTCCACAAGTTTCACACACATTGGTGGGGACTCTAAAACCACGGATAGAGCAAGCTCGAACTCGCTCCAAAGGTGTATGTTGAGATGCAAAACAGAAAACCAAAAAGAAAACCCAACAAATACGTATAAAACCAACGCACATCAACTCCATGATCATGTAATCGGCAAAAGAGTCAGTTCACAAATTTCGCACAGCGATTGATGGAAGACTCTAAAACCACGGATAGAGCAGCAAGCATAAAACTCGCTCCAAAAGTGTGCGTTGAAATGCTAAACCAACAACCCCAATGTGATACGAGCATAGTAAAAGAACCGGTTCAAAGAACCACTTCCATAGTGAGCACCACTGTCTTCAATGTCATCATTGCTTGACCCTTGAGTGACACCAACTTTCAGCTGCAACCGTAGCAAAACACGTCAAGAGTTGTATCTCCAAACAACTGACACCCCCTAGAGCATTAATCCCCCTAGAAATTTTTGGAAAATACCACTCATCAACACGAAGGATTCGTCCTCGTCATACACAACAACAGAATCCTAACTCCCATCAAATCGATCACAAAGACCAAGATAAACCATTATTCAGATGTCTTTGATAATCAGATTACGCATAGGGTTTTCAAAACCCTAACTTCCAATGCAACATCCTCTCTCCCATAACCCACTTTCAAACCAGCAGCATCCATATGGAACGAACCAATAACCAAACCCTAAAGAGGGTTACATGCAAAAAGATGATATCGAAAGCCAAAAGGCTATCGAATATACAATACAATTCAATATATCGAAACCCTAAATAGGATATACAGAAAACATGTTAGGGTTTCAACAACCAGAGATCGACCCTAAATAAGTTAGGGAATCGATCCAACCATGTACAAACCCACAGATCGTATAAAAATAAGATTGTTTAAATAACAATCATTAAACCGACATAAGGAAGATACGATTGCAATAACCATACAACGAAACCCTAACGAGAATAATAACGATACCCTCAAACAGGATCGATTGAATAAATAATAGTTAGGGTTTCGGTAGAGAGGATTTCAAATAGATTAGGTGAGAAAAAACGCATAACCAACCACCCTAAGAAGAAACCCACCCTGATAACCCGTATTGCATACCAAAGAGGTAGAGAGGACGGATCAGGATAGAGTGTTTGGCCGGAAAAAGAATGAGGGTGGCGGCCGGAAATCCCCTCTTGAAAAAATTGTTGGAAAAAAGTGCGACTAAACGGGTTTTCAATTTTTTCATTTTTCTATGAAAAATTTCTTGAAAAAATGGAATGTTTTTCACCAACTAAACACTCTTTGGAAAGTTTTTAGGACTTGTTTTGAAATATGGACAAAACTTTGAGGGGAGCAAAAAAGTGTATAACTTATAAGTTTGAAGTAAACCCATCCCTCAAAAGTCTAGAGGCTGAAACTGTCAAAAGGATAAAAAGTTTATAAATACTTAACCATCGGAATTTGAAACAACTCAAACACTTTAAACTCAAAACTCAAAAAGTGTCCGTTAACACAAAACACTACTAACACCCGTTTTCGAATTTCTTCTGCATCAAGTAAGTTTTGAATCAAGTCCAAAATCATTTTCTTGCTTATATCTTAATTTATAAACGTTCTTGTCCACTAAATCTGGTTAAACTGGCTGTTAAGGTTTCGAATAATCAAAATTTGGGGATTTTTTTAATTGATTGAGGGGTTTTGTGCTGATTTAAGTGTAGATAACTCGATTCGTCAAATCAATCATATTAGGGTTAGGGTTCTTGGTAAAATCTTCCAAGAACCCTAACCCTAATATGATCTATTTGAACAATCGAACAAAACCCCTATGAGAATATCTGTCTACGAAGATTCCACAAGAGAATTGTTAGGGTTAATTGTAATATGACTCTGTGTTTGTTGCAACAGTGTTCGGAACTTGTTGTAGGAATTTTGATTTTGATTTTGTTTCTCATATGTGTCTTCTTGTTAGACAGATGTATTCTCCTTTTTAGTATTATATTAAATTTGTTTGATCTTTGTTTGATTCGAGCAGGTCCAAGCTATTATGGACTGTCCTGATCTTTTTGATCTTACTTATGTTACTGAGTCACTATCTTTTGTAAGTAACCATCGTGTTTTAAACTTTTTTTTTCTTTCCTTTTTAACGGCTTTATTTGGAGTCTAACTTTTATATTCATTTAGGGCTCGGATTGTACAACTGATGACGATAAATTGGTTGATGCCATTGAAAGCAACAAGCATGTTATACTTGTTTCGGATACTATATTTTCTCATCTACCTGCTGTCATATGCATGTCAGATGTTTCTACTGACTCCAAGGTATGTCATACAAAACCAAAAAACTATTATTTTGCTAGAATGATAACGATGATGGAGGTTTAGCGGTTGTTAGAAAGGGTGTCTATAATTTTGTTTCTTACTTGAATTGGGTGTTTCTTATTTTGCAGATAGCGTTTGTAGAGGCTTCTGATCTCGACGCAGAATATGGAGCTCGTGAGCTCTCAAAAAAAGTGAATATGAGACGAGCATTCGAGGTATCATTTATCTATTTATTTTTTTTATTAGTTTTTTTTTTAATAATTATTTCACCAATTTCTTTGCAAAACTTCTAAATGCGCCATTCTGTTTAGATTGGCTATAGTACATTCTTTCAAGAACCAAATATGGAGAGTACCAGATTCCACTTCACTACTTCTGAGCTGATCTTAAAACAAATGTGCAGTCAGCCGAACCTTGATGATTACAGGTTTGTTTTTTATTAACACATCACTTATACCCTTCGATTATTTAACTAAACATGACCAATTTTTTTTTCTTCTTTTTTTAACCTCAGTATGCTATGCATTAAATACACAAATGCCCAACCAGTTTCTACAGAATTGCTACTCTCACTGCTTAAGGTAAAAATATTAAACTCTAAAACACACACACACACACACACACACACCATATATATATGTGTATGTGTGTCTAACTTTTTTATTTTTGTTTTGTTTTGTTTTCTTAAGAGCATATGGCGCTGTCGGCCTGAAATGAAGTGTGTGGTGACAACTCCAAATAGGTTCGCCAACAAAATTATCGAATTTTTTGATAATCCTTGTGTTATGAGAACGACGGGAATAGGATTGCTGAAGAAAGTGAAGGTAGACATCCTATATACGCACAAAAAAGTACATGATTTGGTCCCAGCTGCCATCCTGGCCATTACCAAAATCCATCTTACTCGGCCACTGGAAGGTGATATAGCCGTGTTTCTTTCATCTGAGAAAGAAATTGCTGAAACTAGCCGTATTTTGGAGCAGAGAAATCGTGGTTGGGTGAACAGACTAAGTGTTCTAGGTTATGATGAGATTCGTCTCGGGAGGGAACCATCTGCTAGAATAAGAACAAGACGTTGTATTCTGATGCAGAATGAGGTTGGATGCTATACGTGTGGAGATATTAAGTACGTAGTTGATGGTGGGTTATGTTTGGTGAAAAGTTTTGATTCTAAATATGGATTGGAAACCGAAAAACTGAGCAGAATCTCCAAGTCCTTGGCACTTGAGAGAGCTAGCCTTGCAGGGGCTGCTAGCACTGGATTATGTCTGAGGCTTTACACCAAAAATGAATACATTAACACGCCAGAGGTTATGGTGCCTGAGATCCAAAGGTCTGACCTGAGCAGCACCTTTCTTCATCTTGCGAGCTTTGGGATAAGTGATTTATGTGCTCACAAATTTCTGTACCCACCTCCTGGAAAACTAAGTAACTATGCATTAGGGGTACTTCAGGAGTTGGAAGCCATAGATACAGATGGCACGGTTACAGCTAATGGTAACTTGATGGCACAATTATTGCCATTGAACCCCATGATTGCTAAATGCCTGCTGGCTTCAGATTGGCAACACTGCTCGGCTGATGTGGCAACTGTGTTTGCTATGGTTAAGGCGGGGGTGCCAATTAAAACTAGAGTAGAAGCAACGGGGGATCATGTATATCTTATGCAGGTAAGTAGTTCGCAACTGCTTACTCTATCTTGTATTTTTATATACTATTTAATAATTTATATAAATATTTAAATTTTGTTCTTTTTCAGCTGTATTACTCATGGGTCAGCAATCATGAGTCAGTGGAATGGTGTGCCCGACATTTGGTCCCGGTAGGTTCTTTACCTTTCCATGATTAAATTAAGATGGTAAAGCTTCATAATAATAAATGTGCAAAATTGTGTTTATGCAGTACCGCTTCATGGCCGGAGCTAAAAAACTAAAACTTCGGCTCGAGTTTCTTATGGAGAAAGCGGGCATCAACATAAGATCCAACCCAAATCCTACTGAACCTGTTGCGAGGTGTATTGCTTCAGGTATGGCTATAGCATTGCTCATTCTTAAACTATGAATTAAAAAACAAGACGTGTGTAACAACAAAATATCAAAAACATCCAAGTATCCAACTACTAAGATATAAACTTAAGTTATAAAATCGTATGTGGTAGTGTGATACACAATTAAACAGAGATAAATGTGCTATTTTGGCTCAAAACAAGCTATAAATTATGAGTGATGATATGGATGCCTGATGATTAAATTTATGCCTAAATAATTTATCATGTGACATGTGGGAGTATAAATTCTCTTTTATAATCCTTACTATTGATACTGTTATGTGTCATTATCTTAGAGTTAGGCATTCTTTAGGCATGAATTTTAGTCATGCACATCATTTTCGATAAACTATATTGCAACCGCATATTGGTAGACTTGTGAGCAGCTGTAATTTTTTTTACTTCTACAGAAGCCAATGGTTTTGAAGTACTGTAAGAAATTTGTATCCATCTTTAGAAAAGAGTCTGCCCTGAACTAACAAATATTTTGAGAAATATTCAGTAAATTAACAACCTTTTTAGTACTTTCTTAGAATACGAAGTACGGAGTATTAGGTAAAATTTTATTTGGAATATGCAAATGGGTCCTAACTTTCATGTAGGTTGTCCCATGATCATCATTAATCATATCTGCTTGTCGACTTGCTACATATACACGCCACACATTGAAATGTTCTGTGACAAAAAGTTAAATATTGGTAATGTTTATATATCATTACTTCATGATAGAAAAATAAACTTTTCCTTAAATTTTGATTTTTAAAATGTTCGATGTTTGAAACTTAATCCTGATTTAAGTTTACGTCCGAATATTATATGTCATGTTAGGGATCGGTGCAACCCGACCCTATAAGGCCTTATTGGGATCGGGTCGGATCGGGTCGACCCATTTGACACCCCTACACATCCCATCATATTATTTGTCATTTTAGCTTTTTTACTCAGGATGCTGTTAACTTTCTTTCTTATTCGTCACATCAGGCTATTTTTGTAATGCCGCAAAGCTTGGTTTGCGTGGGCAATATGTGACACTGCGACACAAGCAGCTCGTAGAGATAGCTGAGGCATCTGTTTTGCATAAACTGGTATGCCAAATTTGTCACACTCAATTTTTTAACAGTGAAATTGTATTTGTGCCTTATGTTATTTTTTCTTCGTGACTGTTAAGGCGCGCCCTGCAAGGTTTGTGGTGTACCATCGTTGGAATAAGAACTGTATCGAGATTGTCAGTGAGATAAAAGAAGAGTGGCTTCCAAACAGCCAGTTAGAAAGACAGAACACTACAGGTGAGCTACATTTGAAAAAATGGATGGGGTCGTCAAGCTACGACAAGGATGGGCGTTGAAGCAAAAACAATTTTTGGCTTACCACATTATATACTTGCAATTATAAATACTAAGTGAAGTTTTGTATGTAGCTGAGTATCCTGTTAACCCGCATAAAGGATTTGAATAATTTCTTTTGATATATTTCTCTTTTTTTCTTAGAAAATGCATTTTTTATTTTTATGGTACTTAGTATAACATAGCTCCTGATGGTCCACTTATCATATGAATTTGGAATTCAATTACTTTCGGGTACTATGTTCATTGATGGCCAAGATTCCATGTGTGAATTACTATATTCTCAAGTGGGCTTGATTGGTCAATGGCCATTGTTTGGTATATATGATGTCTGTAATATATTACTGAGTATATGTTAGTTCATTCTGCAAGTACAAGAATGGGATCGATGGCTTCTGTTCTTATGTTAGTACTCTTTGTTTGTTTTTATTTTTGCTTGTGCCCATGCTTTTTATTCTCTTGTGAATAAATGCACCACAACTTGAGAGAGAATTGATACCT
The DNA here is from genome assembly GCA_910596185.1 of Chrysanthemum makinoi. Taxonomy (NCBI): domain Eukaryota; kingdom Viridiplantae; phylum Streptophyta; class Magnoliopsida; order Asterales; family Asteraceae; genus Chrysanthemum; species Chrysanthemum makinoi. The sequence continues at coordinate 168,003,820 of OU343217.1, read as the reverse complement.
ACACCACATTTTTTGATTAATGCACCACAACTTGTGAATTACAGTTTGTACCGTACAATATTGTAATGCGCAAATTGTGGTGCATTAATAAAAAAATGTTGTGTGAGTATCACCCCCTCTTGTTAAAGGGTTGGGTACCTTCTGTTAGTACTCTTGTTTTTTGTTCCTTAATATATTGTTGACTTTCTAAAAAAAAAAGAAAGAAAAAGGGTATAACATAGCTTGTTTGGGTTAACCCGAACCTCATAAACATATAACCCTATTTACCCGGACTCTTACTAGGGTTGGGTACTTGTATGGTTTTTCTTCTCCAAACCGCTATTAACCCGAACCCGAATAACAACCCTGGTGGTGGGTGACTGCTTGTTCAAGTTAGCTTATTGGCAAAATACTAACATTTTCCAAAGTTTTATTTTTTCAGTAAATTTTTAAACCTTTTTTAAATCATTTCGTGGCACGAACTTTTTATATCTAATAACAATTTTACAAAAGGTGTTGCCATAGGACGAATATTAAGTGTCATTCTAAATACAATTCGACAATATACAGAGTTCTAAGTTTTTCGCAGCCGTAAATTCATGGTATTACAAATGAATTAGATTTGCTTGGTGTTGCATAAAACACAGACGGTGAATTTTCTGAATGGTTTATCAATGGAATCCTTCTTTACCAAATCGGCCAAATCCATATGGATCCCAAACTCAGTTGATGTATATAGTCATGTCAAAAGTCAACAATGTTTTTTTTTAATCAACAAACGCTATATCACTCTATTTATCTCCTTGCAAAATATATGTGTTTAAATCCATCTTTAAATGGAAGTATTATTTATCACCATTGAAATGTAAAATGAAAATGCAAAATCTCTTGACATAATCAACTAAAAAAGAAACACAGGAGAAAAAATATATACTAATTAAGGAAATGTGACAAGTGTAATCTACATGTCATCAAATATGTCATGTCATTTTCTTAAACGCCTATAACATATGCGCATGCGGTTTTTTATAAAAGTATTATACAAGAGGCACTTTATTTTGCATACTCAAAAATCCTTGCATACTAAGAGATAAATCCCCACTTTTCATCTAGTTTGATCGGTGGAGATTAACCTAAGATTTAATATGTTTAAAACTATGTCCATGTTTTTTTCTTGTCTTTTTATTTTCTTTTTATCTTTCTTATTTATTTTCTCATTTTTTTGTCTTTTCTTTATTCCCTTCTTTTAATTTCACGTTTTTTTTTTAATTATTTTTTATTTATTTTTTATTTTTTTCGTTTTCGTAAGTGTTCATATGTTTTCTTACGTTTTTGTCCGTTTTTTCGCTTTTTATACGTTTTCGTCTGTTTCATATGTTTTCGTCCGTTTTCTTACGTTCTCGTCTGTTTTCCTACGTTTTCGTCCGTTTTCATACGCTTTCGTCCGTTTTCTTACGTTTTCGTCTATTTTCTTATGTTTTCTTCCGTTTTCATACGTTTTCGTCTGTTTTGTTACGTTTTCGTCTGTTTTCATACGTTTTCTTCAGTCTTGTTAAGTTTTCGTATGTTTTCCTACGTTTTCATCCATTTTCTTACGTTTTCGTCCGTTTTTTTCCGTTTTCATCTGTTTCTTACATTTTCGTCCGTTTTCAAACATTTTTGTCTAGTTTCTTACATTTTCGTTCATTTTCTTACGTTTTCGTCTGTTTTCTTACGTTTTCTTCTGTTTTCTTACGTTTTCGTCTGTTTTCTTACGTTTTCTTACGTTTTCGTCCGTTTTCTTACGTTTTCGTCTTTTTTCTTACGTTTTCGTCTGTTTTCTTACGTTTTCGTCCGTTTTCATACGTTTTCTTACGTTTTCGTCTGTTTTCTTACGTTTTCATCCGTTTTCATACGTTTTCGACTGTTTTGTTACGTTTTCATCCATTTTCATACGTTTTCGTCAGTCTTGTTACGTTTTCGTCTGTTTTCTTACGTTTTCGTCCATTTTCTTACGTTTTCGTCTGTTTTCTTACGTTTTCTTCTGTTTTCGTCCGTTTTCTTACGTTTTCGTCTGTTTTCTTACGTTTTCGTCTGTTTTCTTACGTTTTCGTCCGTTTTCATACGTTTTCTTACGTTTTCGTCTGTTTTCTTACGTTTTCATCCGTTTTCATACGTTTTCGACTGTTTTGTTACGTTTTCATCTGTTTTCATACGCTTTCGTCAGTCTTGTTACGTTTTCGTCTGTTTTCTTACGTTTTCTTCTGTTTTCTTACGTTTTCGTCCATTTTCTTACGTTTTCGTCTGTTTTCTTACGTTTTCTTCTGTTTTCGTCCGTTTTCTTACGTTTTCGTTTGTTTTCTTACGTTTTCATCTGTTTTCTTACGTTTTCGTCCGTTTTCATACGTTTTCTTACGTTTTCGTCTGTTTTCTTACGTTTTCATCCGTTTTCATACGTTTTCGACTGTTTTGTTACGTTTTCATCTGTTTTCATATACTTCAGTCTTGTTACGTTTTCGTCTGTTTCTTACGGTTTTGTTCGTTTTCATACGTTTTCGTCCGTTTACATACGTTTTCATCAGTTTTCTTTCGTTTTTGTCCATTTTTTATACATTTTCATCCATTTCAAACGTGTTTTTACGCTTTCATACGTTTTCGTCTATTTTCATACGCATTCGTCCATTTTCATACGCATTCGTCCATTTTCTTACGTTTTCGTCCGTTTTCTTACATTCTCATACGTTTCTAACTATCACAAGTGATTTTCTGAATATCAAAGAATATCACTTGTGATCATCTGAATATCACAGAATATCACTTGTGATATTCAGAATATCATTTGTGATACTCAGAATTTCACTTGTGATACTTTGAATATCACAAAATATCACTTGTGATATGATATCACTTGTGATATTCAGAAACATATGAAAACGGTCGAAAACAATTAGAAACGGACGAAAACGTATGAAAACGGACGAATATGTATGAACTCTCAACCAAAATTTGATCATTTTCTATTTATACATGGTAAATATAAACTTACATATTTTTATAAGTTTCAAAATAAGCAAATTAAGCTTGTGAAATATAATAATAGGCCAATAAAAACCCTAAAAAAGTTCTCTCTCTGGCGATTTTCTGTCCCTAACTAATCTCTAATCGTTTTTTTCATCTTCTTCCCTAAATCCTCTGAATTCTTTAATCGATTTGATCCTTCTATTGATAAATCACTGTGTTTATCATTGATTCATTCAAATAGTGGCTTAAATCTTCAGAAAAGGGTGGAATTTGGTTAATCGTTTTTTTAGGGTTCTTTAAACCGCCTTTGTGTTAATCGATCCTTATAATCCCTTGATTGCTATAAGTCGGTTTCTTAACCTTCCTGTATATAAGGATCGATCTGGGACCTTGTTTTGTGAGTCGTATATGTTTTGGTCAATTGTTAGGTGTGATAAGGATTTAAAACGTACACTTTTAAGAGGTCATTTAAGCCTTAAATCGACATATTTTATATCCGTTACTGCTTAAAATCGTTCCTTTTCACTTTTTAGGTCTTTTGGAAGCAAAATGCTCCAATGAAGCATATTTGGACGAAAAGGAGCGAAAGCATGAAGAAAATGGCAAAGTCAAGATCGAAGACACTCAAAGCCTGATCATTACACCTGACAGCATCCCATTCAAAGGGCGACGCCGTCCCTCTATGAAGACTTGATCAAAAAGTGCACGTGATGGCTCACCGCGGAATTTCGGTCCTAAAGCCTGACGGCGTCACGCCTAACTTCTGGAAGGCGTCACTCATACTTTTCAGACCAGACGCCCAAGATCCAAGATTCAGACGATGTCCTGCATAAAGACTGACGGCGTCACAACTCTCAAGTGACGCCGTCCCAACGATGACTTGGCCCAGACGAAACCCTAATGACGGCGACCTGACGGCATCGCTAGCAAAAGGCGACGCCGTCGCGATTGTAAATCTATATATAAAATTCGATTTTTCTGTATTTTAGGAGGTAGAATTTTGGAGAGCAAACCCTAACTCAATTATAGTCCGACTTAGACAATATTCTAGGGTCCCATACCCTATTTTACACATCAAGATAAGTTTGTTATTCCAATTTATCATCATGTCTACCCCATGTTCAATTGATTGTGTATAAGCTTGCTTGAAAATTACTTGTGTGTTTGCTTAGATCTATGAAACCTAGTTATTGATTGTTTTTAGGTTGTCTCTTGTCTTAATTGATAGAAGCCTAGGAGTGCAACTAGGATTTTGTTGTGTTTATTGCGTGAGTGTGCTTTAGGACGATAGGGTATTCAGGGAAGATAGTATTATACTAGCTGAACCCGTGTAATCTATAGGAAAGATGAGGAGAATGTTGCTGGTGGTGGAGGATGAGATGGCCTAGGAGGCAAGTCCTCTAGATTGTAGAGGTGTGGTGATGAGAGTGGAGTGGTAATGATAAAGCTCTAGGCACCAATGGTGATGGTTTGGTGGAAATGAGATTGTTTGGTTTAGGAGGTATGGTGGTGCTTGGCATTGGTAGTTTTGTGGGAACTATCCTTTTAGGGATTGGTTTGATTGGTTAAGATGGTGGAGTAGAAATCCTAGCATTTGTGGATTTAACCGGAGATGATTCGGTTGAGGAAATTTCGTGTACAACACGAGCAATTTTCTTGGGTGGTCCTTTGGTGGATGAGTTACCACTAGGAGCTATCCTCATGATGAGATGATTCAAAGAGGTTTGTAAAGGTTTCCAAGTGCTGAAAATGAGGATGAAGATGATGACTTTAGGAGTCCTAACAATGTGATTTATAAAGCAAAGGATTTGGCAAGTGCATTCAAGACTTAAGCCACCACAATTCCTTGGAATGTGATGATTAGCATGCACAAGATTCAACTTCAGAGTTGTACTGATCTAGGAGCTTAATTAAGATGGGATGGAGTGTTCAAGTTAGCAAGATGAGCTTGAAGTAATTGTTTTAGCTAGAGTTGACATGAATCTGTCACACGGATCCCACGGTTCCCTCCAATGAGGGATCCGTCTAGGCTAATCCTAGGGATCCGGCTCTTGATGTTTCTAAGGTCTAAAGCCTATACCATCTTGAGTGTTTCCATCCTCCTAAGTATCTTAAATGAAAAGGGTACTTAAATGTTCAAGGGCAATGAGTGATGTAGCTAATGATTGCCTTTTATGGAAGAAATTGGAACTTTAATGAGTACCAATAAATGAACAAAGATGACACTAAAGACTTGAGAGTGTTAAATGGAGCTAAATGGTCCTAGAGACCAGGTAGTAACTTAAGATATCATTTAGAAAAGTATCTTAAAGGTTATAGAAAATGGAAAACCTAGAATTTAATCCATTTTGAGGTAAAGATGACAAAAATCAATTTGCTAAAATTGAAAGATTTCTAAAGCTAGATGTATAATCATGTGAGGAATGATGTGTGAGCCTAAGAGCGGAAGAGTAATGATTTTTGGTGAAATGATAGATCTACAAGCATCTTGAGTGTGAACTAAATGAGTTATGCGTGAGTATGAAACATTTACTCAGCTTGATAGGGACTAAATTGGTCCTAAGGCACTATGTTTAGCTTAGTGTGAAGTGATCTAAAGGTATGTTTTGAAATATAATGATTTCAACTGCATTTCTGTCTGCCGGATCCCACGGTTCCCTAAGAGTAGGGGATGTCTAGTACAAACTTTGGGATCCCTCTCTCTGCTAAACAGAACCTTCACAAAAGGTATGCAAGGGTTGCACAAGGCACCATACTGTTCTTCTAAGAAGTTCTAACATTAATATAGTAGAAGTATCAAATGTAAAATGTTTTATTTTATGAAAGAAAATCCATTACATTGATAAGGCATGAATACTAAGGATAGATCCTATTTTGAAAGAAAAACTAAGTTTCTTGAGCATTTTCGGTAGATGGATCATCAAATGGTTGATGAGTGTTTTCCGACTCAAGGATGAAGAAAGTCTTCATGAGAGATGTGTTTAGAGGTTCCATCATCTTGTTCACAAGAACGTACAACGGACTTTGAAATTAAGGGTGGAAGTACATGATGTGATGATAAAGGCGTGTCAAGAACATTCCATAAGGGATTAGTTTATTCTTGGAGCCTTGAAGATTTACAATTCGCCTTGCGAAGAAGTAGGCGAGATTGTATGGTTGTTGTGTTAGTAAACAATACATTATGTGAGCACAACAAGCGGGAAGGATTTCTCGATTTCCCCTAAGACTCCAAACATTTTCACGTAGGATGATTGCGAGAGCCTTGTACTCTTCTTGGATATCTTGTGTATAGATAACGTTTGGATCGGAGTAATAGAGTCGAGGTTTGCATATTATGCGAGTCAAGTCTTACGGGGAAGTTACGTGTGAACAATATGGACTATTTTCTTCACAAAAGTTGAAGAGAGAATCAAGAGACCAATCTTCAGTGAAGGCACATCATCCATGATTTGGAATTCAGAACGAAACAACTAGAGACCGAATCATAACTAAAGGTTGCACATTCTAATAACCATAACTCATAGGTTCCAAAGCGGAATACATGAAAGGATACAGAGAAATCAAGAACGATTCTAAAAACGATACTAACCAGATGTCTAGGATAGATCTACATCTCGAACTAGAGACTACTCAGTTTCAAGATGGTACAATGCCATGAATCTAACACAATCTAGCCACGATCACGAATACCACTAACAGATCTCCTAACATCGTCAACCTCTCTCCACAAAGATGAAAGCTTAACACGTTGAGCGTCGCGATCACTCTTCAGATCCACGACCTCCCTCTCCAACTCACTTATCCTGCGCCATATCGCTCTGTCTGCATCTCGGGCTGTCGCGAACCCTCTCAGCAGGTCCCCAACCTGCTCCTGGAGCTCCGACATACCCTCTCTCAGAATCGTAGTCCTCCTAACTACATAACCCATATCTGCTCTCAAATCCTCTACACTAGCCTAATACCCTGAGATGTAATCCTCTACCACATCAGGCCCGTCTCCCTATACTCCTCGGGTTCTGAAGCAATCTATGATGGTATCTTTGAACCTAATGGGCAATCTATCTCAGGTTAATTTGGAGGTGAACCAAAATCAAAAGGCTGCCCAAGAGAATCAGGCTCAGGTAAAGGTATGAAGGAGCCTGGTCCTGGAGAATCCGCAGAATGTGTAGGACTCTGCAATGGAGGAGTACCCCTGTCTGGGATATCCTCATCATCCTCCTCCTGAGGATCCTCATCCTCATCTACATACTCCTCCTCAATCTCATGCTCCTCCTCGATCTCATGCTCCTCCTCTCCCTCATCTTCAGAGGGAGAGTCCACGAGTCGGCGTCTCTGTGTGGGTGAATCCTGAGGTGGTACAGTAGGGGATCTAGGTCTTCTAAGACATGGTGATGCTGGTGGTGATAACAGAAGAGAGTGGGCTGTTAGGTGAATAGGTGATGATGGTGGTCGCACGGACATGCTGGAAGTACTACAAGTAAGTCTAGGAGTCTGGGCTTGTGCTAAGACCTGATGCAAAGTGAGCTGCCCAGATGAGCTAGGGCGATCTGATGATGATGAACTAGAGTGATGGGAAATCACATAGGGATCACCCTGTGCAACAGTCATGAGAGTCAATGCTGGGGAACTAGCAGCAGCAAGGACATCCTCAAACGGCATAGGGTAGGTATAAGTGTTTGAAAACAACTAGTTCTAATAAGCGCATCAACTCAACCAAAACATATATGTCATAATGAAAGCTTTAAAATAGAGGTACCGCATTACTCAAAATATGCCTTTAAATAAAACACATAAGTACTGTTCTATCACATAATCCACGCATCATATAAACCCAGATCAAATCAATTATACAATTAGCTCCAAATCCCAAAATCATAACATATCAATAATCCAATCAAGTTCATAATATCTCGACAATCGAATCACATTTACCCAAAATTAATAATCATATCTCAAAACATAACATCTCAATAAACAAGTCACAATATCTCATAAATCAAATTGCAGTTCATACCATAATCAAATAAAGAAGCTTCGGCTTGGCAGGCGGGCATGCATCAGTCGAGGATCAATTTTCTTAAAAGTGGTTATAGTTTAGGTTTTATTAAATACCTAGTTCTCTATAATCTTGGCTCTGATACCAATCTGTAACACCCCTAAATCTCGGTACAGCGGAAGACTTAATCAAGTTTTCGAGGCGTTACATTGGATTGGTATCTCACACAAGTATAGCAAACAAGATAGTCATTTATCATTCAAAAACAATCCCAAATTTAAATATTCAAACAATAATCCCAAAATGTAAATAAAAGGCCCAAACATGATTTATAAAAATAGGTCCCCATAAATTATCAGAGTTTGATTATGATCCTTGAACCATGCCTCCTTGCCAAGCTTCCACATAACACGTACTCCAAACATCACTTAAATACCTGAGAAAAACATGCTAAAAGGTCAGCTAACGCTGGTGAGTTCATAGGTTTAAATTCAAGTTTAAAGTAGTGGACCTGTAGGAGTTTATTTGCTATGCGAGACCTAAGATAGATACACATCAATCACATACCAATATCACAATCACAATATCATATCCGACGTCATAGTGGGCCCCTAACAACACTAGCTAGCACAGTCGTAGCAAAGTCTAGAACGATTGCTAACCCTGGACTAGGTCGAGATAGAAGTCTATACTTAGCAAGGCAAGTGCTAAAGCAATTAGGATTGCTACCCTAGACTAAGGAAACGGCTACCACATATCTATCTAAACAGTCAAGCACATAAGCAAATCAAAATAGTTTAAAAGGTCCAAAAATAGTAGCATGATTCTCACCCCAAATTAGTTAAAAACATAGATAAATGTTGGGCTATGAATCTCACCTCAAGCAAGCAACGCACAAACAAACACTATCAAGAAGATAACAGCTAATCACGGCTCAGCAACTATCGACTCGGCACAACCTATTAATGTAAACCAATTTTAATATATATTTCCCAAATTCAACGTTATCTACCCCAATGTATTCCTTTTCTTTATCTCCAAAAATGTCTTGTTTCACCGTTTAGTCCTAGCGTTTGGTATCATCGTGTGTGTGTATCAACTCAATATGATA
>OU343217.1:167829159-167994634 GCA_910596185.1 Chrysanthemum makinoi | reverse complement strand
TTTGTCGAACATGTTTTCATCCTACTGCCTTTTTTTTCCCTCCCCGCATCCACATTGGAGATTATAGGGAGCAAAACATTAGTCATTAATAGACAATAGCATATCATATTTACGGAGCCCATTTAAGCAGCAAAGGTCATATTTGTCCTTTGAAGACTTTATGAGTTCATACATCCAGTCATTCGACCTTTTCCTTACACACATAAGGAATGCTAACTTGATACATCACTCGACATTGATCTTAGTGTTGATATTTCTAGAACTTTTGCTTTCATGCGTTTCTTATGTGTTTCTCAGATCACTAAAAGTTTTTTCCAGACTTTTGTTTACTCTAAAAAGGATGTTTATAGACATTCTTTGAACAAAAAATACTCATACACACTTGTCTCTGTTGGCACTTTAACCCGCAATTGCTTGCTTGATGAGCCACCTTGAACTTCTAGACATTGGTGGGTGCATTCAGACATGTGAACTCAGTTGTGCAATAAAACCTCAAAGAATAATGTATTGTTATTTTCAGATTGAATAACCTGGTAATCCATATCATATTGTATTGGGCTATATGTTTTACGTAAGGCAGAGCCACATGTCTGAATGCACCCACCAATGTCTAGAAGTTCAAGGTGGCTCATCAAGCAAGCAATATTTTAGGGACTTGTAGGGTTTTCTAGAGTATTCCAACCTTTCCTTGTATCTTATTCGAGTGTAGACATTAGATTACACTTGACACTTGTATCAAAGTAAGGTATTATTTAAGAGGAGCTAGAATGCTAGATTTAAAGAGTTCGTATTCTATGATATTTCAAGGAGATTAAAAGATGCGTCCCTCATCTGCAATTAGTTTCAGAATCTATAAAAACACAAAACGATCTTTCTATGAACTCTTTATAACCTTTCTGTTTTCATGTGCTTGTTCCTACTTTTCAGTCTACTTGGGAGCATTTGTTGCTTTTGAGGTGCCTAAATAGTATAACCATATGTATGGGTAACCTATAAACAGTAACCATGTACAGATTGCTGTCTTTGTCTAGATAACTAGAAGAAGTTCGTACTTTAGGACATGATCGAAGGGCTTTAATACCATGTACATGATCTAGCTAGCTGGTTTTGATTGTGTTTTGTTGACTCTGCCCTTGAGATAATCTGATAGGGTGTGCTTTCATGGCATCTGTATGTTATAGTGTTATCTGTACAGATTGTTACTCAAGTTTAGCTTCTAGACAGAAACAAAGTTCTAATTTAGTACTCCTTTACCAACTTAAAAATTTACAGGATTGCTTAAAGTAAACAATAGGGCTTAAAATCCCTGCAGCTAACATCGACTAATTTATGTGCTGTAAGGAGGAAAAAGAAAAGTTTTTATTTATTTATTTATTTATTTATTTATTTATTTTTTTTATACATCTAGCACCCTTTAAAATTTCACTTCACTTTATTGGTTCTTATTTCATGCCTTGCAGCAGATATGCTTCCTGCAACAAACATTAGGGATCATTTTCCTTAAACAATACTAATACATAAAAAGGCTTAATAAGTTGTTTCAGTATGTGATATTGCGAACCCTCCATTACCTAAAAAAAACTAATTGTTTTAGCATGTGAAATTGTGAACTCTGGTACAACAGCTAGTTCTAAGAGTTGCTGACAGTATAACACTATAACATACAGATGCCATGAAAGCACACCCTATCATTGATGGGTACAGTAAACTTGGAGAAAATCAGAAAGCCTTGCATATCAGGGATCAGATGATGGCATATGGGGTTTCGGCGAATGTATTTACTGAGTATAATGCTTTGATCCACAAGTATATACATTGTGGAGAAGTAGCTGAGGCTCATTCATTAATGAAAGAGATGCTTTTGGCTGGTCACTTATATAATCTATTGGTAGGTGCGGAATCTGAATATGGACATCTATTTTCTGCTCATCAAGTTTATGATGATATGTTAAAAAGAGGGTATGATCCAGATGTTGTCACTTATACGGAGTTGATAAAAGGTTATTGTTTGAGAGGTAAAGTTAAGGAGGCAGAGAGATTTTTCACTTTTGATATGCTACAAAATTCCAATTTATTAATCGATCATGTACCGTTCCAAGTAGTTATAAAACAGTATCTCAAGGCAAGTGATTTTAATAGCGGATATGGTGTTTATCAAAAGTGGTTAAAAAATGGATCAAGTAGAATGATTTTAGTAGAAGTTTGTCTTGCCTAGCTACTGAGGATATGCTATCAGGCATTGTTATTACACCTACAAGTGATGGTATTACATACATGGAGTTATGGAGATAAACTGTGAGCTTTTGTTCACATTGTAAGTCTTTCTTTAATTGTTTTATTGCTAATACACTTCTCACCTATGTAATGGTCATGTTGGGTCGGGTCAAAACCAACCAAATTAACAAAAGAATTATATGAATCAAATGGAAAAAAAATGCAAGTAACTAAACTGAAATTGGATTTTTTTATTCGTACAGTATCTGATCTTGTTTATTTTCATTTTTACCAAGTACATTGAATCACGACCTTTAAATATGTAAGTGTATTTAGTATTAACCTTCTTCCTGAACCAGATGAGAAATCAAAACGAAGGAGAAAGTAACGTCTCACTATTTTTACATATTTTATATAATAAAAATCTATCCATCTATTAAAAAGTTAGGGTATATCACTAGTGCCTGAGAGGACTAATGCGTGTTTTAGCCATCATGAATCTATTATTGGCAGCTCCAGAACTTCAAAATCAAATGGAGCAAGACTCGGGGATTGCATGAGTGATATAATATTATTTTTACTGATATCTGTAGTCTGTAGTCTCAACCTGACATGTTTTTGTACCTTTTATGTAGTTCAACCCACCAAGGCAAAGTGATACCCATGTCGTTTCATGGTTCACGGGCGAGGCTGTCTAGGAGGATGTGTTTAATGGCATACAAGACGACGATGATTGACGATGACTAGGTGGATGAGGAAGATGATGGGGAAAGAAAGAGGAACCCGAAGGTAAACTTTCCGTTTTTCTTCTAATTTTTTGTGGCAAACAGTTTTATGTTGCAGCTTTTGGTATTTAGTTGCAGTAAAAATTTGTGTGTTTTAGGCCCATTTTATTTTCATGGTACGGTTTGTATCGTATTTGAGCTTGTTTGATTTTAGCTCAATTTAATTAATGGTAGGCTAAACTTGAATGGTTTTGAGCTTAACTTAGTTAATCGGTATTTAGTTGCACTAGTAATCATTTTTTATTGCAGTAGTTACTTTATTTTTATTGATTCTGAGCTCAACTCAGTTCATGTCCTGTTAATTATGGTACATTTGGTACAGTTTTAGCTCCCTGTCAATTCTTGGTCGGACCGTATATAATGGTATGAACTTATTGCATATTGATTGATTTGACTTAAATAAAATTTATGGCCTTTAACTTGCTTTAGAGTCTTGATGTTTGATAGTGAGCATAACATATTAAATATTTGATTGATTTCGAGCGCAATTTCGTTTATTGTCATCCTGTATATTGATATGCATTCTTGATGGTGGCAAACAACATGTTTTAGCCGACATTTATTGTGGTTTGGTTGATCTTGAGGTAAATCTAGTCATGGTTCTTTTTGTTGTCGCAATGATTAGTCACTTAATTTTGTCTCGATTGTAGTTGCATTTGGTCAATTAAGTTATCGTGTTTGGGGTTGTTTATAGGTGAAGTTGCACAAGAAGTTCACTCTATTCAAAGTATAGAATTTAAGAACAATTCCTTTACAAGATTATCACCAATGAGTGTTGAGGAGGACAAAGTTCAAGCCATTGATTCTTCATTTGTGAATCCGGATATGAAGATTACTTTAAATCATGACGACACAACTACAATCTCCGTGGCGCCGCCGCCGCCACCACCACCACCATCACCACCACCACCACCACCACCACCGTCACTGCCTGTTTATTTTACCGGATTTACCCTTCCTCCTGGCAACCCTTGTGAAACCTTTACAATGCCGCCCTGACAAAAAAAGAACCGGCCCACGTCGTAAGTTTTCAATATTTCACAGTTCTTTTGCTTGCCAGCGTGTCTCGTGTGTTACCTTCCTGTGGAAGAAGCTATCACATTAATGCCCCCCATCATAGTCATGAAGAAACTCTAACCAAAAGCGAGTTTGGAGGTTCAGATTTTGGTGGGTATCCTTCTTTAAAGCAAAGGTCTGAATCTTATGACATAAAAGAGTCAATGTCCGTCCACTGCGGGTAACATTTGCAGTTATAACTCAGTGGATAGCGCAATGGTGATTAGGGTTAGAATGAGAGATACTTGAATAGTAGTAGATCGGGAAATCCCGACTTTTTTTGTTAGAGAAAAAATAAAATGGAGAAGGGTAGATTGGGGTTTTTATCTTTCTAGTTAAAATTTGGAAAGTGAGAATTTCATTTTTTTTGAAAATTGTTGGAAAAAATTCACCCCTCGCCAAAAAACTTGAAGTACGGATTGAATTCAATTTGGACACTTACAGACTCATTTCATTCCTATGAAAATTTCTTATAACTAAACATCAGAAAATGAATGGAATACTTGAATTTCAAATTCAAACTTCAAAATATACTAATGGTCCTCACACTCTTTGGAAAGTTTTTAGGACTTGTTTTGAAATATGGATTGATGAAGACAAAACCACGGATTTGCTCCAGGGAAATGCAAAAAGTGTATAACTTAAAGAACCACTAAGTTTGAAGTAAACCCATCCCTCAAAAGTCTAGAGGCTGAAACTCATCAACACGTCAAAAGAATCTAACTCCCATCAAATCGATAAAAAGTAAACCATTATAAATACTTAACCATCCAATGGAATTTGAAACAACTCAAAAAGATGATATCACTTTAAAATACTCAAAACTAAATAGGATATCAAAAGTGTCCGTTAACACAAAACACTACTAACACCCGTTTTCGAATTTCTTCTGCATCAAGTAAGTTTTGAATCAAGTCCAAAATCATTTTCTTGCTTATATCTTAATTTATAAACGTTCTTGTCCACTAAATCTGGTTAAACTGGCTGTTAAGGTTTCGAATAATCAAAATTTGGGGATTTTTTTAATTGATTGAGGGGTTTTGTGCTGATTTAAGTGTAGATAACTCGATTCGTCAAATCAATCATATTAGGGTTAGGGTTCTTGGTAAAATCTTCCAAGAACCCTAACCCTAATATGATCTATTTGAACAATCGAACAAAACCCCTATGAGAATATCTGTCTACGAAGATTCCACAAGAGAATTGTTAGGGTTAATTGTAATATGACTCTGTGTTTGTTGCAACAGTGTTCGGAACTTGTTGTAGGAATTTTGATTTTGATTTTGTTTCTCATATGTGTCTTCTTGTTAGACAGATGTATTCTCCTTTTTAGTATTATATTAAATTTGTTTGATCTTTGTTTGATTCGAGCAGGTCCAAGCTATTATGGACTGTCCTGATCTTTTTGATCTTACTTATGTTACTGAGTCACTATCTTTTGTAAGTAACCATCGTGTTTTAAACTTTTTTTTTCTTTCCTTTTTAACGGCTTTATTTGGAGTCTAACTTTTATATTCATTTAGGGCTCGGATTGTACAACTGATGACGATAAATTGGTTGATGCCATTGAAAGCAACAAGCATGTTATACTTGTTTCGGATACTATATTTTCTCATCTACCTGCTGTCATATGCATGTCAGATGTTTCTACTGACTCCAAGGTATGTCATACAAAACCAAAAAACTATTATTTTGCTAGAATGATAACGATGATGGAGGTTTAGCGGTTGTTAGAAAGGGTGTCTATAATTTTGTTTCTTACTTGAATTGGGTGTTTCTTATTTTGCAGATAGCGTTTGTAGAGGCTTCTGATCTCGACGCAGAATATGGAGCTCGTGAGCTCTCAAAAAAAGTGAATATGAGACGAGCATTCGAGGTATCATTTATCTATTTATTTTTTTTATTAGTTTTTTTTTTAATAATTATTTCACCAATTTCTTTGCAAAACTTCTAAATGCGCCATTCTGTTTAGATTGGCTATAGTACATTCTTTCAAGAACCAAATATGGAGAGTACCAGATTCCACTTCACTACTTCTGAGCTGATCTTAAAACAAATGTGCAGTCAGCCGAACCTTGATGATTACAGGTTTGTTTTTTATTAACACATCACTTATACCCTTCGATTATTTAACTAAACATGACCAATTTTTTTTTCTTCTTTTTTTAACCTCAGTATGCTATGCATTAAATACACAAATGCCCAACCAGTTTCTACAGAATTGCTACTCTCACTGCTTAAGGTAAAAATATTAAACTCTAAAACACACACACACACACACACCCCCCATATATATATGTGTATGTGTGTCTAACTTTTTTATTTTTGTTTTGTTTTGTTTTCTTAAGAGCATATGGCGCTGTCGGCCTGAAATGAAGTGTGTGGTGACAACTCCAAATAGGTTCGCCAACAAAATTATCGAATTTTTTGATAATCCTTGTGTTATGAGAACGACGGGAATAGGATTGCTGAAGAAAGTGAAGGTAGACATCCTATATACGCACAAAAAAGTACATGATTTGGTCCCAGCTGCCATCCTGGCCATTACCAAAATCCATCTTACTCGGCCACTGGAAGGTGATATAGCCGTGTTTCTTTCATCTGAGAAAGAAATTGCTGAAACTAGCCGTATTTTGGAGCAGAGAAATCGTGGTTGGGTGAACAGACTAAGTGTTCTAGGTTATGATGAGATTCGTCTCGGGAGGGAACCATCTGCTAGAATAAGAACAAGACGTTGTATTCTGATGCAGAATGAGGTTGGATGCTATACGTGTGGAGATATTAAGTACGTAGTTGATGGTGGGTTATGTTTGGTGAAAAGTTTTGATTCTAAATATGGATTGGAAACCGAAAAACTGAGCAGAATCTCCAAGTCCTTGGCACTTGAGAGAGCTAGCCTTGCAGGGGCTGCTAGCACTGGATTATGTCTGAGGCTTTACACCAAAAATGAATACATTAACACGCCAGAGGTTATGGTGCCTGAGATCCAAAGGTCTGACCTGAGCAGCACCTTTCTTCATCTTGCGAGCTTTGGGATAAGTGATTTATGTGCTCACAAATTTCTGTACCCACCTCCTGGAAAACTAAGTAACTATGCATTAGGGGTACTTCAGGAGTTGGAAGCCATAGATACAGATGGCACGGTTACAGCTAATGGTAACTTGATGGCACAATTATTGCCATTGAACCCCATGATTGCTAAATGCCTGCTGGCTTCAGATTGGCAACACTGCTCGGCTGATGTGGCAACTGTGTTTGCTATGGTTAAGGCGGGGGTGCCAATTAAAACTAGAGTAGAAGCAACGGGGGATCATGTATATCTTATGCAGGTAAGTAGTTCGCAACTGCTTACTCTATCTTGTATTTTTATATACTATTTAATAATTTATATAAATATTTAAATTTTGTTCTTTTTCAGCTGTATTACTCATGGGTCAGCAATCATGAGTCAGTGGAATGGTGTGCCCGACATTTGGTCCCGGTAGGTTCTTTACCTTTCCATGATTAAATTAAGATGGTAAAGCTTCATAATAATAAATGTGCAAAATTGTGTTTATGCAGTACCGCTTCATGGCCGGAGCTAAAAAACTAAAACTTCGGCTCGAGTTTCTTATGGAGAAAGCGGGCATCAACATAAGATCCAACCCAAATCCTACTGAACCTGTTGCGAGGTGTATTGCTTCAGGTATGGCTATAGCATTGCTCATTCTTAAACTATGAATTAAAAAACAAGACGTGTGTAACAACAAAATATCAAAAACATCCAAGTATCCAACTACTAAGATATAAACTTAAGTTATAAAATCGTATGTGGTAGTGTGATACACAATTAAACAGAGATAAATGTGCTATTTTGGCTCAAAACAAGCTATAAATTATGAGTGATGATATGGATGCCTGATGATTAAATTTATGCCTAAATAATTTATCATGTGACATGTGGGAGTATAAATTCTCTTTTATAATCCTTACTATTGATACTGTTATGTGTCATTATCTTAGAGTTAGGCATTCTTTAGGCATGAATTTTAGTCATGCACATCATTTTCGATAAACTATATTGCAACCGCATATTGGTAGACTTGTGAGCAGCTGTAATTTTTTTTACTTCTACAGAAGCCAATGGTTTTGAAGTACTGTAAGAAATTTGTATCCATCTTTAGAAAAGAGTCTGCCCTGAACTAACAAATATTTTGAGAAATATTCAGTAAATTAACAACCTTTTTAGTACTTTCTTAGAATCAAGTACGGAGTATTAGGTAAAATTTTATTTGGAATATGCAAATGGGTCCTAACTTTCATGTAGGTTGTCCCATGATCATCATTAATCATATCTGCTTGTCGACTTGCTACATATACACGCCACACATTGAAATGTTCTGTGACAAAAAGTTAAATATTGGTAATGTTTATATATCATTACTTCATGATAGAAAAATAAACTTTTCCTTAAATTTTGATTTTTAAAATGTTCGATGTTTGAAACTTAATCCTGATTTAAGTTTACGTCCGAATATTATATGTCATGTTAGGGATCGGTGCAACCCGACCCTATAAGGCCTTATTGGGATCGGGTCGGATCGGGTCGACCCATTTGACACCCCTACACATCCCATCATATTATTTGTCATTTTAGCTTTTTTACTCAGGATGCTGTTAACTTTCTTTCTTATTCGTCACATCAGGCTATTTTTGTAATGCCGCAAAGCTTGGTTTGCGTGGGCAATATGTGACACTGCGACACAAGCAGCTCGTAGAGATAGCTGAGGCATCTGTTTTGCATAAACTGGTATGCCAAATTTGTCACACTCAATTTTTTAACAGTGAAATTGTATTTGTGCCTTATGTTATTTTTTCTTCGTGACTGTTAAGGCGCGCCCTGCAAGGTTTGTGGTGTACCATCGTTGGAATAAGAACTGTATCGAGATTGTCAGTGAGATAAAAGAAGAGTGGCTTCCAAACAGCCAGTTAGAAAGACAGAACACTACAGGTGAGCTACATTTGAAAAAATGGATGGGGTCGTCAAGCTACGACAAGGATGGGCGTTGAAGCAAAAACAATTTTTGGCTTACCACATTATATACTTGCAATTATAAATACTAAGTGAAGTTTTGTATGTAGCTGAGTATCCTGTTAACCCGCATAAAGGATTTGAATAATTTCTTTTGATATATTTCTCTTTTTTTCTTAGAAAATGCATTTTTTATTTTTATGGTACTTAGTATAACATAGCTCCTGATGGTCCACTTATCATATGAATTTGGAATTCAATTACTTTCGGGTACTATGTTCATTGATGGCCAAGATTCCATATGTTAGTTCATTCTGCAAGTACAAGAATGGGATCGATGGCTTCTGTTCTTATGTTAGTACTCTTTGTTTGTTTTTATTTTTGCTTGTGCCCATGCTTTTTATTCTCTTGTTAAAGAGAATTGATACCTACACCACATTTTTTGATTAATGCACCACAACTTGTGAATTACAGTTTGTACCGTACAATATTGTAATGCGCAAATTGTGGTGCATTAATCAAAAAATGTTGTGTGAGTATCACCCCCTCTTGTTAAAGGGTTGGGTGCCTTCTGTTAGTACTCTTGTTTTTTGTTCCTTAATATATTGTTGACTTTCTAAAAAAAAAGAAAAAAAAAGGGTATAACATAGCTTGTTTGGGTTAACCCGAACCTCATAAACATATAACCCTATTTACCCGGACTCTTACTAGGGTTGGGTACTTGTATGGTTTTTCTTCTCCAAACCGCTATTAACCCGAACCCGAATAACAACCCTGGTGGTGGGTGACTGCTTGTTCAAGTTAGCTTATTGGCAAAATACTAACATTTTCCAAAGTTTTATTTTTTCAGTAAATTTTTAAACCTTTTTTAAATCATTTCGTGACACGAACTTTTTATATCTAATAACAATTTTACAAAAGGTGTTGCCATAGGACGAATATTAAGTGTCATTCTAAATACAATTCGACAATATACAGAGTTCTAAGTTTTTCGCAGCCGTAAATTCATGGTATTACAAATGAATTAGATTTGCTTGGTGTTGCATAAAACACAGACGGTGAATTTTCTGAATGGTTTATCAATGGAATCCTTCTTTACCAAATCGGCCAAATCCATATGGATCCCAAACTCAGTTGATGTATATAGTCATGTCAAAAGTCAACAATGTTTTTTTTTAATCAACAAACGCTATATCACTCTATTTATCTCCTTGCAAAATATATGTGTTTAAATCCATCTTTAAATGGAAGTATTATTTATCACCATTGAAATGTAAAATGAAAATGCAAAATCTCTTGACATAATCAACTAAAAAAGAAACACAGGAGAAAAAATATATACTAATTAAGGAAATATGACAAGTGTAATCTACATGTCATCAAATATGTCATGTCATTTTCTTAAACGCCTATAACATATGCGCATGCGGTTTTTTATAAAAGTATTATACAAGAGGCACTTTATTTTGCATACTCAAAAATCCTTGCATACTAAGAGATAAATCCCCACTTTTCATCTAGTTTGATCAGTGGAGATTAACCTAAGATTTAATATGTTTAAAACTATGTCCATGTTTTTTTCTTGTATTTTTATTTTCTTTTTATCTTTCTTATTTATTTTCTCATTTTTTTTGTCTTTTCTTTATTCCCTTCTTTTAATTTCACGTTTTTTTAATTATTTATTATTTATTTTTTATTTTTTTTCGTTTTCGTCAGTGTTCATATGTTTTCTTACGTTTTTGTCCGTTTTTCCGCTTTTTATACGTTTTCGTCTGTTTCATATGTTTTCGTCCGTTTTCTTACGTTCTCGTCTGTTTTCCTACGTTTTCGTTCGTTTTAGTCCGTTTCGTCCGTTTCTTACGTTTTCGTCTATTTTCTTATGTTTTCTTCCGTTTTCATACGTTTTCGTCTGTTTTGTTACGTTTTCGTCCGTTTTCGTCAGTCTTGTTAAGTTTTCGTATGTTTTCTTACGTTTTCATCCATTTTCTTACGTTTTCGTCCATTTTCTTCCGTTTTCATCTGTTTCTTACATTTTCGTCCGTTTTCAAACATTTTTGTCTAGTTTCTTACATTTTCGTTCGTTTTCTTACGTTTTCGTCTGTTTTCTTACGTTTTCTTCTGTTTTCTTACGTTTTCGTCTGTTTTCTTACGTTTTCGTCTGTTTTCTTACGTTTGTCTTTTTCTTCGTTTTCGTCCGTTTCATACGTTTTCTTACGTTTTCTGTTTTCTTACTTTCATCCGTTTCATACGTTTTATCGTTTTGTTACGTTTTCATCTATTTTCATACGCTTTCAGTTTTCTTACGTTTTCGTCCATTTTCTTACGTTTTCGTCCATTTTCTTACGTTTTCGTCTGTTTTCTTACGTTTTCTTCTGTTTTCGTCCGTTTTCTTACGTTTTCGTCTGTTTTCTTACGTTTTCGTCCGTTTTCATACGTTTTCTTACGTTTTCGTCTGTTTTCTTACGTTTTCATCCGTTTTCATACGTTTTCGACTGTTTTGTTACGTTTTCATCTGTTTTCATACGCTTTCGTCAGTCTTGTTACGTTTTCGTCTGTTTTCTTACGTTTTCTTCTGTTTTCTTACGTTTTCGTCCATTTTCTTACGTTTTCGTCTGTTTTCTTACGTTTTCTTCTGTTTTCGTCCGTTTTCTTACGTTTTCGTTTGTTTTCTTACGTTTTCATCTGTTTTCTTACGTTTTCGTCCGCTTTCATACGTTTTCTTACGTTTTCGTCAGTTTTCTTACGTTTTCATACGTTTTCGACTGTTTTGTTACGTTTTCATCTGTTTTCATACGCTTCAGTCTTGTTACGTTTTCGTCTGTTTCTTACGGTTTTGTTGGTTTTCATACGTTTTCGTCCGTTTACATACGTTTTCATCAGTTTTCTTTCGTTTTCGTCCATTTTTTATACATTTTCATCCATTTCAAACGTGTTTTTACGCTTTCATACGTTTTCGTCCATATTCATACGCATTCGTCCATTTTCATACGCATTCGTCCATTTTCTTACGTTTTAGTCCGTTTTCTTATGTTCTCATACGTTTCTGACTATCACAAGTGATTTTCTGAATATCAAAGAATATCACTTGTGATCATCTGAATATCACAGAATATCACTTGTGATATTCAGAATATCATTTGTGATACTCAGAATTTCACTTGTGATACTTTGAATATCACAAAATATCACTTGTGATATTCACAGAATATCACTTGTGATATTCAGAAACATATGAAAACGGTTGAAAACAATTAGAAACGGACAAAAACGTATGAAAACGGACGAATATGTATGAACTCTAAACCAAAATTTGATCATTTTCTCTTTATACATGGTAAATATAAACTTACATATTTTTATAAGTTTCAAAATAAGCAAATTAAGCTTGTGAAATATAATAATAGGCCAATAAAACCCTTAAAAGTTCTCTCTCGGCGATTTTCTGTCCCTAACTAATCTCTAATCGTTTTTTTCATCTTCTTCCCTAAATCCTCTTAATTCTTTAATCGATTTGATCCTTCTATTGATAAATCACTGTGTTTATCATTGATTCATTCAAATAGTGGCTTAAATCTTCAAAAAAGGGTGGAATTTGGTTAATCGTTTTTTTAGGGTTCTTTAAACCGCCTTTGTGTTAATCGATCCTTATAATCCCTTGATTGCTATAAGTCGGTTTCTTAACCTTCCTGTATATAAGGATCGATCTGGGACCTTGTTTTGTGAGTCGTATATGTTTTGGTCAATTGTTAGGTGTGATAAGGATTTAAAACGTACACTTTTAAGAGGTCATTTAAGCCTTAAATCGACATATTTTATATCCGTTACTGCTTAAAATCGTTCCTTTTCACTTTTTAGGTCTTTTGGAAGCAAAATGCTGGAATGAAGCATATTTGGACGAAAAGGAGCGAAAGCATGAAGAAAATGGCAAAGTCAAGATCGAAGACACTCAAAGCCTGATCATTACACCTGACAGCATCCCATTCAAAGGGCGACGCCGTCCCTCTATGAAGACTTGATCAAAAAGTGCACGTGATGGCTCAGCGGAATTTCTGGTCCTAAAGCCTGACGGCGTCACGCCTAACTTCTGGAAGGCGTCACTCATACTTTTCAGACCAGACGCCCAAGATCCAAGATTCAGACGATGTCCTGCATAAAGACTGACGGCGTCACAACTCTCAAGTGACGCCGTCCCAACGATGACTTGGCCCAGACGAAACCCTAATGACGGCGACCTGACGACATCGCTAGCAAAAGGCGACGCCGTCGCGATTGTAAATCTATATATAAAATTCGATTTTTCTGTATTTTAGGAGGTAGAATTTTGGAGAGCAAACCCTAACTCAATTATAGTCCGACTTAGACAATATTCTAGGGTCCCATACCCTATTTTACACATCAAGATAAGTTTGTTATTCCAATTTATCATCATGTCTACCCCATGTTCAATTGATTGTGTATAAGCTTGCTTGAAAATTACTTGTGTGTTTGCTTAGATCTATGAAACCTAGTTATTGATTGTTTTTAGGTTGTCTCTTGTCTTAATTGATAGAAGCCTAGGAGTGCAACTAGGATTTTGTTGTGTTTATTGCGTGAGTGTGCTTTAGGACGATAGGGTATTCAGGGAAGATAGTATTATACTAGCCGAACCCGTGTAATCTATAGGAAAGATACATTCATAGAACTAGGGAATAGCACCCCCTACGACTAATAGGAATACAACGCGTTAAGATAAAGGAAGTGACAATTCAACCGACCAATAAAAGATAACTAGGGAGTAAATAGTATCTAAGTGAACACATCTTTAATCACCATACG
Organism: Chrysanthemum makinoi; assembly: GCA_910596185.1. Classification (NCBI taxonomy): domain Eukaryota; kingdom Viridiplantae; phylum Streptophyta; class Magnoliopsida; order Asterales; family Asteraceae; genus Chrysanthemum; species Chrysanthemum makinoi. The sequence goes on along the minus strand of OU343217.1, from coordinate 167,980,753 downwards.
AGCACACCTCAATTAGCATAAACTATTTGTAGTAATTAGTTAAATTAGATAATTAGTAGAAGTAGAGAAATCGGTAGAAGTACCTACCACCCCCCAATCATATACCCTGAGATTTTACCATTGCTTTATAAAAACAATAAAAAAGATAAAAAAAAGAATTATCCTCAACCCCACCTTCTCATCATAAATCTCTTTCTATCATTCCTATTCCCTTAGAGAACGATATCAATCCTCGAGGCTTACCCCATACTACACTACAACGATTAGGTTCACTGCCTAGAGGGTTGAAAAGCTTGCTTATAGAAAAGGAGGTTTTCTCGACCCCGAACCCTGCTATCAAAATGTTGGGGCGATTCACTCATGAATCAACCTTGGTCAAGGAAATGGATTGACAGATACTTTTGAAAAACCTTTCGATGTGCTCCACAATTCTTTTCTCTTAGCACATCGACTGCGCGTTAATTTCTCAAATAAAAGTATTTATGATTGAAACTTGATTTTTCTCATAAAACCTTCGTCGTATTGCAAAACTCTCTCCTTTAAGCAATACGCAATTGTTTTTCAAATCAATTTTTCATCAATCAGTGAATCTCAATTTTGGACTATTCATTTAAAAGCCGAGAAGTCATGACTCGTGCTTGTGAACTCGAAACAAATAACGATATGAGACTTAAATTGAATTTAACGTAACAAATATGTATATAAACATGAATAATAAATGGTGAAACATAAATAACAAAAGACTTTTATACCAAAACTATCGATAATAAGACTTGTCTTGTTATTTACTATTTTAAATGGGAATTAACAACTTAAAATGGAAAGGTTTTCTAATAAATAAGTATTTAATGTTTCGAGTGCATGTTTATCGAAATGTGCCATTTATGAGCATTTATTTCTAGTTTCAAATATTTAACTTATTTACGTTGTGTGCATGGGTTACAGATGACTTAACGTTAATAGCGTCGATCCACGTGGGTAGCGGACTTATTAGGTTAACGAATCTAATAAGAGCCCGCTAGGTACGTAGGATAACATTGTTAATGGGTGAATTATCCTTATGACTCGTTAGGGATAATAAATGATTAAGTTTATCGAGTTGACGAATTCGATAAGGTCTACAATTTATTCCGAAACTTATTGGACTATGGAGCTTATCGCTTAGACGTCTCATTGTGTTGCATTGATTCACATTGTGGTTATTTAAGTGCATTCATGATATCATATTGAGTTGATACACACACACGATGATACCAAACGCTAGGACTAAACGGTGAAACAAGACATTTTTGGAGATAAAGAAAAGGAATACATTGGGGTAGATAACGTTGAATTTGGGAAATATATATTAAAATTGGTTTACATAAATAGGTTGTGCCGAAGTCGATAGTTGTTTGAGCCGTGATTAGCTGTTATCTTCTTGATAGTGTTTGTTTGTGCGTTGCTTGCTTGAGGTGAGATTCATAGCCCCACATTTATCTATGTTTTTAACTAATTTGGGGTGAGAATCATGCTACTATTTTTGGACCTTTTAAACTATTTTGATTTGCTTATGTGCTTGACTGTTTAGATAGATATGTGGTAGCCGTTGCCTTAGTCTAGGGTAGCAATCCTAATTGCTTTAGCACTTGCCTTGCTAAGTATAGACTTCTATCTCAACCTAGTCCACGGTTAGCAATCGTTCTAGACTTTGCTACGACTGTGCTAGCTAGTGTTGTTAGGGGCCCACTATGACGTCGGATATGATATTGATGATATTGTGATTGTGATATTGGTATGTGATTGATGTGTATCTATCTTAGGTCTCGCATAGCAAATAAACTCCTACAAGTCCACTACTTTAAACTTGAATTTAAACCTATGAACTCACCAGCGTTAGCTGACCTTTTAGCATGTTTTTCTCAGGTATTTAAGTGATGTTTGGAGTACGTGTTATGTGGAAGCTTGGCAAGGAGGCATGGTTCAAGGATCATAATCAAACTCTGATAATTTATGGGGACCTATTTTTATAAATCATGTTTGGGCCTTTTATTTACATTTTGGGATTATTGTTTGAATATTTAAATTTGGGATTGTTTTTGAATGATAAATGACTATCTTGTTTGCTATACTTGTGTGAGATACCAATCCAATGTAACGCTCCGAAAACTTGATTAAGTCTTCCGCTGAGATTTAGGGGTTACAGATTGGTATCAGAGACAAGATTATAGAGAACTAGGTATTTAATAAAACCTAAACTATAACCACTTTTAAGAAAATTGATCCTCGACTGATGCATGCCCGCCTGCCAAGCCGAAGCTTCTTTATTTGATTATGGTATGAACTGCAATTTGATTTATGAGATATTGTGACTTGTTTATTGAGATGTTATGTTTTGAGATATGATTATTAATTTTGGGTAAATGTGATTCGATTGTCGAGATATTATGAACTTGATTGGATTATTGATATGTTATGATTTTGGGATTTGGAGCTAATTGTATAATTGATTTGATCTGGGTTTATATGATGCGTGGATTATGTGATAGAACAGTACTTATGTGTTTTATTTAAAGGCATATTTTGAGTAATGCGGTACCTCTATTTTAAAGCTTTCATTATGACATATATGTTTTGGTTGAGTTGATGCGCTTATTAGAACTAGTTGTTTTCAAACACTTATACCTACCCTATGCCGTTTGAGGATGTCCTTCTGCCGCTAGTTCCCCAAAGATTGACTCTCATGACTGTTGCCCAGGGTGATCCCTATGTGATTACCCGTCACTCTAGTTCATCATCATCGACGCCTCTAGCTCATCTGGGCAGCTCACTTGCATCAGGGTCTTAGCACAAGCCCGGACTCCTAGACTTACTTGTAGTACTTCCAAGCATGTCCGCGACCACCATCATCACCTATTCACCTAACAGCCCACTCTCTTCTGTTATCACCACCAGCATCACCATGTCTTAGAAGACCTAGATCCCCTACTGTACCACCTCAGATTCACCCACACAGAGACGCCGACTTCGTGGACTCTCCCTCAAGATGAGGAGAGGAGGAGCATGAGGGTGAGGAGGAGCATGAGATCGAGGAGGAGTATGTAGATGAGGATGAGGATCCTCGGGAGGAGGATGATGAGGATATCCCGAGACAGTGGGTACTCCTCCATTGCAGAGTCCTACACATTCTCGGATTCTCCAGACCGAGGCTCCTTCATACCTTTACCTGAGCCTGATTCTCTTGGGCAGCCTTTTGATTTTGGTTCACCTCCAAATTAACCTGAGATAGATTGCCCATTAGGTTCAAAGATACCATCATAGATTGCTTCAGAACCCGAGGAGTATAGGAGACGGTGCGATGTGGTAGAGGATTACATCTCAGGGTATTAGGCTAGTGTAGAGGATTTGAGAGCAGATATGGGTTATGTAGTTAGGAGGACTACGATTCTGAGAGACTGTATGTCGGAGCTCCAGGAGCAGGTTGGGGACCTGCTGAGAGGGTTCGCGATAGCCCGAGATGCAGACAGAGCGATATGGCGCAGGATAGGTGAGTTGGAGAGGGAGGTCGTGGATCTGAAGAGTGATCGCGACGCTCAACGTGTTAAGCTTTCATCTTTGTGGAGAGAGGTTGACGATGTTAGGAGATCTGTTAGTGGTATTCGTGATCGTGGCTAGATTGTGTTAGATTCATGGCATTGTACCATCTTGAAACTGAGTAGTCTCTAGTTCGAGATGTAGATCTATCCTAGACATCTGGTTAGTATCATTTTTAGAATCGTTCTTGATTTCTCTGTATCCTTTCATGTATTCCGCTTTGGAACCTATGAGTTATGGTTATTAGAATGTGCAACCTTTAGTTATGATTCGGTCTCTAGTTGTTTCATTCCGAATTCCAAATCATAGATGATGTGCCTTCACTGAAGATTGGTCTCTTGATTCTCTCTTCAACTTTTGTGAAGAAAATAGTCCATATTGTTCACACATAACTTCCCCGTAAGACTTGACTCGCATAATATGCAAACCTCGACTCTATTACTCCGATCCAAACGTTATCTATACACAAGATATCCAAGAAGAGTACAAGGCTCTCGCAATCATCCTACGTGAAAATGTTTGGAGTCTTAGGGGAAATCGAGAAATCCTTCCCGCTTGTTGTGCTCACATAATGTATTGTTTACTAACACAACAACCATACAATCTCGCCTACTTCTTCGCAAGGCGAATTGTAAATCTTCAAGGCTCCAAGAATAAACTAATCCCTTATGGAATGTTCTTGACACGCCTTTATCATCACATCATGTACTTCCACCCTTAATTTCAAAGTCCGTTGTACGTACTTGTGAACAAGATGATGGAACCTCTAAACACATCTCTCATGAAGACTTTCTTCATCCTTGAGTCGGAAAACACTCATCAACCATTTGATGATCCATCTACCGAAAATGCTCAAGAAACTTAGTTTTTCTTTCAAAATAGGATCTATCCTTAGTATTCATGCCTTATCAATGTAATGGATTTTCTTTCATAAAATAAAACATTTTACATTTGATACTTCTACTATATTAATGTTAGAACTTCTTAGAAGAACAGTATGGTGCCTTGTGCAACCCTTGCATACCTTTTGTGAAGGTTCTGTTTAGCAGAGAGAGGGATCCCAAAGTTTGTACTAGACGGATCCCTACTCTTAGGGAACCGTGGGATCCGGCAGACAGAAATGCAGTTGAAATCATTATATTTCAAAACATACCTTTAGATCACTTCACACTAAGCTAAACATAGTGCCTTAGGACCAATTTAGTCCCTATCAAGCTGAGTAAATGTTTCATACTCACGCATAACTCATTTAGCTCACACTCAAGATGCTTGTAGATCTATCATTTCACCAAAAATCATTACTCTTCCGCTCTTAGGCTCACACATCATTCCTCACATGATTATACATCTAGCTTTAGAAATCTTTCAATTTTAGCAAATTGATTTTTGTCATCTTTACCTCAAAATGGATTAAATTCTAGGTTTTCCATTTTCTATAACCTTTAAGATACTTTTCTAAATGATATCTTAAGTTACTACCTGGTCTCTAGGACCATTTAGCTCCATTTAACACTCTCAAGTCTTTAGTGTCATCTTTGTTCATTTATTGGTACTCACTAAAGTTCCAATTTCTTCCATAAAAGGCAATCATTAGCTACATCACTCATTGCCCTTGAACATTTAAGTACCCTTTTCATTTAAGATACTTAGGAGGATGGAAACACTCAAGATGGTATAGGCTTTAGACCTTAGAAACATCAAGAGCCGGATCCATAGGATTAGCCTAGACGGATCCCTCATTGGAGGGAACCGTGGGATCCGTGTGACAGATTCATGTCAACTCTAGCTAAAACAATTACTTCAAGCTCATCTTGCTAACTTGAACACTCCATCCCATCTTAATTAAGCTCCTAGATCAGTACAACTCTGAAGTTGAATCTTGTGCATGCTAATCATCACATTCCAAGGAATTGTGGTGGCTTAAGTCTTGAATGCACTTGCCAAATCCTTTGCTTTATAAATCACATTGTTAGGACTCCTAAAGTCATCATCTTCATCCTCATTTTCAGCACTTGGAAACCTTTACAAACCTCTTTGAATCATCTCATCATGAGGATAGCTCCTAGTGGTAACTCATCCACCAAAGGACCACCCAAGAAAATTGCTCGTGTTGTACACGAAATTTCCTCAACCGAATCATCTCCGGTTAAATCCACAAATGCTAGGATTTCTACTCCACCATCTTAACCAATCAAACCAATCCCTAAAAGGATAGTTCCCACAAAACTACCAATGCCAAGCACCACCATACCTCCTAAACCAAACAATCTCATTTCCACCAAACCATCACCATTGGTGCCTAGAGCTCTATCATTCACCACTCCACTCTCAACACCACACCTCTACAATCTAGAGGACTTGCCTCCTAGGCCATCTCATCCTCCACCACAAGCAACATTCTCCTCATTAGGAGGAATAATGGAACAAAATTAAGGTGTTGAGTCAACATTAGCTCCGGCTTCCTTTTCTCTGTCACCATCAAATAATCCCATTTTTTGGGTAAAGGGTTTTACCCCGGTAAATATATAACCAAAAAATATTTAGTACAAATGGAAGGTGGCTGAAGTACTGTCACACCCCCAAATTACCTGTTTTTGCAGCGGAATGGAATTCCTGGGGATTGACTGTCATAGCATCACAATCACAGTTATTGATCTATGCTGAACTACAGTCAAGCTACCTCACACAAGCCAGCCACTCGTGAATGACTGACCGTAAGAAGCTTAAAACTGCTCAGACACAAATACAATGAAGATCAGAGAATATAATGAATTCCCGGGTCGTTTAGTCCCAAGGAGACTCAATGGTGTGTCAAACAAACTCAGAGGATAGAATGATCACTAAGGATAGTGATCTGTAAAGGTTATGATTAGAAATATTACACTACTGATTGATTGGAAAGGAATAGGATACAGAACTGGAAAGCACAACAATCGATGAAAGAAAACGTAAACGTAAGTTTTAAAACTACGATACGTACAAAATAAAAAGTGAAGACTAAGAAATAAAAGGCCTAAAAATATAAAAATGACATTTTTGAAATCCTAAAAATAAAAGAAAATTATTAGAAAAAGAAAATTATTTTTTACACTATTTAATTAATTATTATTAATTAAAAACTATTTTAACTAATTAATAAATACTCTAAAATAGAAGAAAATACAAAATAAGGCTAGAAAAATAAACTTATGATTCTGAAAAATCTAAAATACTATAAAACTAATTTTAAAATTAAAAATATATTTTTCACACTTTTTATTTAATTATTACTAATTAAAAACTATTTAAAATGCACTTAATTACTAGAAAATATAAAATAAACTTGGAAAAATAAAATTTTAACTTTGAAAAATCTAAAATATGATAAAACTAATTTTAAAACAGAAAAGATATTTTTTTATACTTTTTAATTATTTATTACTAATTAATTACTATTTTTAACTAATAAAAATTATAATAAATACTAAAAAGATAGAGAAAAATATGAAACTTTTTCTAAAAATACTATATGATGACAGAAAACAAAGAAAAATAGAAAAACAAGATTTGCTTATTAATAAGCTAAAAAGAAAAATCAATAAGCTAAAACCTATTAAATAAATGCTATCACTGATTTTTAATTGGTCTTTTTCTGGATTTTCTTTTTGAAAACTACTTTAATACTGATATTATGAAACTTTAATGAACACAAAAATTTTACAACTCAAAATTAAGCAGTTTGATGAGCTTATTGGCCAACAGATGGCTTAAGAGCTTATTTTGGTGAAATAAGCTCAAACAAGCCTGCACACTGAAACAAAGGATGGAATAGGATACAATAAGCTAAAAACTACTCAAATGAAGCTAAAAGGTAAAAAGAAGCACACTGATAAGCTAGAGATAAGCAACAAACACTTTTGATTAAAACAGAAATGGGACAATCTTTAAACTACTAGCGACCCTAGCTATTAAGCTTCAAATTGAAAAACAAGAGTTGGAACCTCAAGTTAGCTTGGTTGGCTACCCAAAGAAACAAGGAACACAAGATTTGAGCAACTAATAAGCTCTATTTGAGCTTATCAAATTGGTCCTATCAACTGTGCACAGGACAGTTTTTTAGACTAGGAACCAACAAAAAGCTAATCAAAAAGCACTTAAGAAGTTGAGAAACAAAGAACTAGCATTTTTGTATTTTTGTTTAGCAACTAGACTTTAAAAATCCAAAACCTTATAAACTGAATCCTACTAATAAGCACTCAGTGAAATTCCAAAGTTTATTCAAAAGTGACCTTAATGAAAATTTTGACTTTTGTTCAAAACCAAAAGTTTGACTTAGATGAACTTTGATTCACTACTATTCACTGAATATGTTGTTTTGAGGTATGTTAAGACTGATTAGAGCAAGATTAACAACTTTTAAACACAAAATCAAGATCTTGGGTCATAAAATTCCAACAGTAATCAACAGAGATGAGATCATATGAGATTTTGACTTTTTCAAGAACAAGAACTGGTTTTCATGACTTAGGTGAGTTATTAGGATTGAGCTGAACACAGAACAACCAAAAGTGATAGCATAAACACTTTATAACACGTTTGACCGACAAAACCAAACAAGCCTTTATATAACTATTTTGAAGATTTTCAAAGCTAAACACCAATTTAAACCATAAAACTGATTATAAACTTTGTATAATCCTATATTAGAACTAATGAAACCTAAAAAAACAACCAAAACATCCTTAAACTCACTAATGATCTAAATGAGATTTTATAAACTACAAGTTTTTAAGAACAACAAACTGATTTTAAGGATTAGATACACTTAACTATACTTAGTGAACATAAAGAAACAGAAAATTAAGTTAATAAACAACTTCCACAGTGAAATGCAAAAGTGAATATAAAAACTTACAAAAGCTTTCCAAGCTTAAGACTGATAACCAGGACCAATGAACACCCCTATTAGCTTACCACTAAGCTACTAACCCAAGGCCATCCATAATCCACCTTGCTCCAGCTGTGAACACCTTCTCAAAGTGATTTTTGATTTTTTAGCTATTTAATTTGTATTTTTGGTGAATTTTGATTTTTGCTTCTAAACTGGATTTCAAGATATCTAATAGCTTTTATGAGCTATCTAGGAGCTTAAGTGATCTATTCTAGTCCATACAAACAACTGAAAACAACATTTGAACCAACATGAGATTTTTGAAAATAAGGAAAATTGCATAAGCTGAGATGTAATTTAATACTTTAATTAAAGTTTCATAAAAGCTTTCTTATAACATAAGAACTTAAAATACAGAGTTTGAAGATTAAAACATACACTTAAAACTTGAAAATGCTTAAAACGACAATAATAAACTTAAAATTACTCTAGATACTTGATACATTGCATCTCTCTCTCTCTCTTTATAGACTTTTCAGCATCCTTGATGACCTCTGAATCTTTCCCATCAAATTCTAGCCATTGGATTACTCAAACTCATCAGAACCATCCACTTGTGATTTTGGCGCCAAATATCTTCAAAGCAGGTTTGAGCTTTAATGAGGATTTGGTTTGAGTCAATTAAAGATATTTGGAGTTTAGAGGAGGTGGAGGGGACAAGGTAAGGGAGGGGTGTTGAAAAGGGTGGAAAACCAAGACTGGTTTTGATGTTCTGAGGGTTGAAGAAGGGTGAACATGTTGGCGTATTCCTCTTGTTTGACTTCTGTTGACCGAGCTTTAATAATACAAAAGGGGTCACAATTGAATATGACCGGGGTCTTTTTGGTTTTGACCTAGCTCAAGGGTGGGGGTCAATTGGAGATGGGCTTGGATATGTATTTGGGCCGGATTGGATTTGGTATAAGTGTCCGTTTGGTTTAATTAGAATACAAGGACCAAAAGTGTAAATTCACCAAACTTCAAGGACTGAAAGTGAACTTTTTCCAATGATCTCACAAGGACCAAACTTGACAATTTTGATAAAACAAGGATCCTTTTTGCATAAAATCCATTTTCAAAGGTCCAAGGACTAATTTTGCAATTTTCCAAAGTTTAGGGACCTTCTTTGCCAATTGACCAAAGAATCATTCAAGGATCATTTTAAACAACTTAGAATACTTCAGGGACCTTGAATGATAAATTTCCACATTTTTGAATTTCCAGGGACTAGATTTGACAACTTTTAAAACTTGAGGGACTAAAACTGCCAATTTTGCAAACTTGATACATTTTTCATCTGATTTTGATATTTTTGCATTTAAAACACATAAAACACTGATTTGTGATATTTTGATCATTTTGATGTGTTTCTGAGTGTTTTCAGATGATTGTGCAGTTTAGATTATACAAAAATGATGAGTATTTAGACACTCATCAATCCCCACACTGAGATATTGCTAGTCCCTAGCAATGATTTGAGAAAACTTTTGATGGATTTGAAAACCTCTTTACCAAAAGCCATCACTTCTGGAGTAGCCGATTGTTTTGATTCAAGTAAGAACCTTGGTACAACGATAACCAAATGATTTATTGGCAAATCATAAACCATATAACGGATTTGATTTTGTCTTTACCGAAGCCGTACCCTTCGACTAGCCAACTCTTAGATAAATTATCAGAATTATCTTTGGTGAGCTGAATACCAATTATGGATTTTCCATTGCCTTTACCACAAGCCATAACCTTGCGGGCTAGCCAACTCTTCACTTTTTAGGATATGGTGAGTTGAGAACCATACAATTTTGGGCAAATTGCAAGCCATATAAACGGATTTGAGAAATCTTTACCAAGAGCCGTTTGCTCTAGGATTAGCCAATCCTTTTATCTTACGACATGGCGATGATAACCAATTGAGTAAGTGTAGAACACTTACTCCAAAAAATTTTGGCCAAAAACGGGGGAATTGGGTAGATAATATATGAAATTCGTGAGAATTCCCCCACACACTTAGAAATGAATATTGCCCTCAATATTCAAAGCACCGGCGGTTATGCCGAAACAAAGAACGTAAAAGGAAATATTACGGCCATTATTTAATTTTTTTTTTTAATAAACTTATATATATACACAACATGTGGGGCAACCCCCCCACACTAGGGTGGTAGAACAGAGAAAGAAGACAGAAATATGGGTGAAAACCCATATGGTGCGTGCTAATGTTTTTGATTACCGAGTCACTTAGCTTGACTCGATCCCCGCATTCATTGGTTCATGGGGAATGTTTGTAAATCCGGGACAACCACAGGGGGAATGTCCTCTCCAAAGTAATGCTTAACTCGATGACCATTCACTTTAAAATTAGGACCCTCGGGTTGAGATAACTCAACGGTACCATAAGGATAAACCTTAGCAATGGTGAATGGACCAGACCAACGGGACTTAAGCTTTCCCGAGAAAATCTTCAATCTTGAATTGAAAAGAAGGACTCGATCACCAACGTTGAAAACGCGGTTCTTGATCTTGGAGTCATGAATCTTCTTTGTCTTTTGCTTGTAGATCAAAGAGTTCTCGTAAGCTTGATCACGAAGTTCATTTAGTTCATTCATTTGAACTTTTCTATGATCACCATGTGTATATCGAAGTTTGCATGTTTAAGGCCCAGTATGCCTTGTGCTCTAACTCAATCGGAAGATGACATGCCTTTCCGTACACTAGCTTGTATGGAGTACACCCAATTGGTGTTTTGTAAGCTGTACGGAAGGCCCAGAGTGCGTCATCAAGCTTATCCGACCAGGATGCACGATTTTCGCCCTCTTGTCCTTTCAAGGATCCTTTTAATACCACGGTTTGAAACTTCCACCAGCCCACTTGTTTGGGGATGGTATGCGATGTGAGAGACGGTGGGTAACACCATACTTTTGCATGACTCTTTCAAATTGGTCATTACAAAAATGTATACCACGATCACTGATTATCGCTCTCGGAGTTCCAAACCTGGCAAACAGAGATTTCAAAAACTTCACAACAACTCGGGCATCATTGGTGGGTAAAGCTTTTGCTTCAACCCATTTTGACAAATAGTCAACAGCCACGAGTATGTACTTGTTACCACGAGAAGATGGAAATGGCCCCATAAAATCAATACCCAGATGTCAAATATCTCACAAACTTGAATGGCATTTTGTGGCATTTCATTTCTTTGAGATATATTACCATGACGTTGACAAGCGTCACAGGCTTTGACAAATTCGTGGGCATCCTTATAGATTGTGGGCCAATAGAATCCGGAATCAAACACCTTTTTGGCGGTGTAGTTTGGACTATGATGGCCCCCGGTGGGTCCAGCATGGCAAGCTGTGAGAATGTCAGTAGCTTCCTGTCCATAAACACACCGTCGGATGACTTGATCCGCACAGATTTTGAACAAGAAAGGGTCGTCCCAGAAATAATGTTTAACATCTTTGAAGAATTTGTTCTTCTGCTGGGTCGACATCCCTTTCACAATGAAGTTACCCGCATGGTAATTTGCGAAGTCAGCAAACCATGGGGTGGTAGAATTTCCACGAAAAGAAACCGCATTGAGTGTCTCGAGAGGAAATGTTTCATTTATTTCCTTTTTCTCGAAAACATCTTGGTGAGGGTTTTCTAATCACAGATGATCGCAGACTAGATTCTCACTTTTTATCACGTAAAATGATATCAAATTCCTGGAGGAGGAGAATCCAACGAAGCAATCTCGGCTTTGCATCTTGTTTTGCAAAGAGATATTTAAGAGCCGAGTGATCCGTATACACTCACATTTGGTCAAGATTAAGTACGGCCGAAACTTCTCAAACGCATACACCACGGCTAATAGCTCTTTTTCTGTGGTGGTGTAATGAGTTTGAGCTTCAGTCATAGTCTTACTTGCGTAGTGAATGGGCTGAAAATGCTTGTTTCTTCGTTGCCCTAGGACTGCACCGATAGCAAAATCACTTGCATCGCACATGAGCTCAAAAGGCAAGTCCCACGGGAACAGCAAAGAATGGGTGCTTCAGGAAGCTTTTTCTTCAATGTTTCAAAAGCTATGATGCACTCGGGTGAGAAGATAAAAGGAGCATCCTTTTCAAGAAGATGGGTCATTGGCCGGGCGATTTTAGAAAAATCTTGTATGAATCTACGATAGAAACCGGCATGACCTAAAAAACTCCTAATACCCTTGACGGTAGCAGGATGAGGTAATTTAGCAATAACATCTACTTTTGCTCTATCTACCTCAATCCCGTTCTTTGAAATCTTATGGCCAAGGACTATGCCTTCTTTGACCATAAAGTGGCTTTTCTCCCAGTTTAGACAAAGATTTGTGTCTTCACACCTTTGAAGCATTTTTTCTAAATGGGAGAGACATGTTTGAAATGAATCCCCAATGACCGAGAAGTCATCCATAAACACCTCCATTGTTTCCCCGATCATGTCGTGGAAAATGGCCATCATACATCTTTGGAACGTGCCAGGAGCATTACATAAGCCAAAAGGCATACGTTTGTAGGCAAAAGTTCCGTATGGGCGGTGAATGTAGTTTTCTCTTGATCATTTGGATCAATGGGGATCTGAAAGTAACCCGAGAAACCATCAAGGAAACAATAGTATTCGTTCCTTGCTAATCTCTCAAGCATCTGGTCCATGAAGGGTAGAGGAAAATGGTCTTTACGGGTGGCGTCATTTAACTTACGATAGTCGATACAAACACGCCATCCCGTCACCAATCGAGTTGGAATTAACTCGTTATCTTCATTTGTGATAACAGTAATGCCACCCTTTTTCGGAACACAATGAATTGGGCTGACCCAAGGACTATCTGAGATCGGGTAAATCAATCCTGCATCAAGAAGTTTGATAACCTCTTGTTTGATAACATCATGGATTTTAGGATTCACTCGTCTCTGATGTTGAACTGCGGGTTTAAAGTCATCCTCCATCAAGATTTTATGAGTACAAAACTCAGGGTTGATACCCTTGATGTCGGAGAGTTTCCAAGCAATTGCTTGCTTGTGTGACTTCAAGATTTTAATGAGAGCAGCTTTTTCATCTTTACTCAAATCTCGAGCAATAATGACGGGTAATTTATCATCACCCTCAAGGAATGCATACTCGAGATGAGGAGGTAAGTCCTTAAGCTCAACCTCAGGAAATTCTTCAGTTTTTTCAACTGACTTGACTTCCTTTTTATGAAGTTTGACGGGAGGAAGAGGAGGAGAAATGTCATGATTTAACAACTTCTCAAGAAGAAAATCTCCCTCCAGATTAATCTCATTTTGATTAATCTCAATAGGAATTGGATCACTAGGGTGAGGGGTTGATGATGGATCATCATTGAGCAACTTCTCAATAAGAAGTATATCCCCTCATATCAATTGGAGCGTGATCAATTTCCCAAGGTACAGAATCACTACCCAAGTATGCTTCAATCTCATCTAAGATGAAGTCGCTCCCCTCAAACGGAGTGAGAGAGGGAGTAGGATTGGCTATGATAGGTTGAGAAGATGTGGTGGAATCCCCACTCACAGAATTATGAGAATAACCAAGAACTTCTTGAGAGTACTCGTCAGAAGCAACATCAATGATATCTATTCGGTTAACCGATTCAGAATCATAATTTGCAGAGTACCTCGAAGTTTGGTCAAGGTTAAAGGTGACAGCTTCATTACCAACACGCAATGTGATTTCTTGCTCAAATACATCTATGAGACCACGGCCCGTTCTCAGGAATCCTCGACCAACAATGAGAGGAACCCGATGATCGGCATCAAAATCAACAACCACGAAGTCAGCTGGAAAATGGAACTTTCCTACTTTCACAAATACGTCCTCGGCAATGCCAAGAGGACGGGATATGGAACGATCTGCAAGCTCGAGAGTCATGCATGTAGGAGTAAGTTCCAGAAGAGAAAGTTTCTTCCACACTGAATATGGCATAAGATTAATGCTTGCACCAAGATCTGCTAGGGCAAAGCATTCAACCATTCCCGGGAATACACAAGGTAAGAGAAATTTCCCGGGATCTCCAAGCTTTCAGAAGCTTCTTCAGGACGACTGCAGAGCAGTTCTCGTTAAGAGGAGTCTTAGCCATTTCAAACAGCTTTTCCTTATTGCTTAACATGTGCTTGAGAGTCGATGCGAACTTGGGCATCAACATGATAGCATCCGCAAAGCTTATGTCAAAATGTAATTCTTGGAAAATTTGGAAAAATTTATCCATTTGATGACTAGCTTTTTCACGGAGCTTTTGCTCATTCAAACGTGATGGGTAAGGAATAGAAGATTTGGATTTCTGATTCTCAACAGGAGCTACAGGAGGTTCAAAAACAACTCCTTGATTTGACTTGGGTTTCTGGACCACTTGAGGTTGGACTACCGAAGGTAGGACATGTGCGGTACTTCTTGGGCTAGAATAATGCACTTTGTCCGTTGTTTCCTTGGTAACTTGACTCATTGTCACAGGAGGAGGGGGCATTGGAGTCGTAGGTCCATTGTGTGTCGGAGGTTCACTGTCCACTACCTTTGGAAGAGAAGAAGAAGAAGAGGTAGTAGGAACAGCAGGTCCAGTGTATGAAACACCACTTCGGGTTGTGATCGCCTTGGCATCGCCCCTCGGGTTAGCGATCGTGTTGCTAGGTAAAGTACCTGAGCCCGAGGGTCGATCATTTAAAGACTTTTTGAGATCAGCAATTTGGCTGACCAACAACCTGTTCATTTCATCTTGGGACTTCATGAACTGCTTCAGAACTCATCGATGATGGTCCGGAGGAACAATGACGGGAGGAGCTGGAGGGACAATTTGAGGCCGTATGTTTTGATTATAGCCAAAATTCCCTTGATTAGGATTCATATTCCCATGAAATTGATTCCCTCGATTGAAATGGTTTTGATGAAGGTTTCCTTGATGTTGGAAACCTTGATTGAGTCCAGGATAGAAATTACCTTGGTTTTGATAACCTTGGTTCATTCTTGGTTGGTTTTGATTCCGGTTTTGCATGTTGTGATTCTGGTTAAAACCGGTGGTGCTGATTAGTGTTAGCACGGTAGTGTGGTTCATTTTGAGGACGGTATTGATTACCTCCTTGCTGAACTACCGCTAAAGCATTTACTTCAAAAGGACTACCATCGGTGGCAGTACAATTGTAGTAAGCATGAGGACCACCACAAGTGACACAACTTTCAACTTTCTTCACTTCAGCATGTGTTGGTGTCTGAGTGAAGGAGACTTTCTTCAGTTAGCAAGAACCAAAGCATGAACAATGTCTGTGAGTTTATCAATCTTAGCATCGGTGCTAGATGTACTCACGGGGGATGAAGAAGAAGAAGGTCTAGCATGAGACTGATATGTCTTTGCTCTGAAAGGACGGACTTGAGATTTGTTCTCAATGATCTGCAAGGCCTCTTTGGTTGTCTTGCTCAAGAAATTACCTCCCGCGGAGGCATTCAAAGAGTCTTGATTGGTCTGATTGAGACCATTATAGAAAGTATCGATTTGCATTAATTCGGTAAAACCGTGATGTGGACACTTGCGAAGCAACTCTTTGTAACGATCTCATGCCTCCCCGAATGATTCATCAAATCTCTGAGAAAATTTCATTATCTCATTCTTAAGACTTGTGGTTCGGGATGGAGGATAGAACTCGTTAACGAACTTGGTGACTAGATCTTCCCATGTCTCTATAAAACGAGGGGGTTGTTTCTCAAGCCAATTCCGGGCTTGTCCCTCTAGAGAAAATGGAAACAGAAGAAGCTTGATAGCTTCATGTGGGACATTCTTGTACTTGATGGTAGATGCTATCTTGTTAAACCATCGAATGTGTGCATGAGGATCATCCCGCTCAAAACCATAGAATTGGCTTTGGGTTACTAGATTGAGCAACCCGGTTTTGAGCTCAAAAGTGTCAGCCACGATGGCTGGAACAACAATGGCATCTCCGTAACCCTCGATGGGTGCCTGGAGAAGCTCATTCATGGGTTTGTCTTCTGCCATTTCGACAGGAGGTGGTGGTGGTAGACGTTCCTCGATCACGGTGAAGGAGCTGAACGACCTCTACGTCTACGAGGAATGTTTCCAAGTTCAGAAAGTGGACTTGTAGAACTGGAAGAACGAGTGCGCATGCACTATGTATAAAAATCAATTTTCAAAACAAATGAGGCAAAACACAAGTGAACTTAACCAATAATCACAAATGAAATGGCTTCTTTGAAAAAGGTACACCAAATCACAAGTGACACAAAGGCAAGTTTTAAATCGGATGTTCGGGAACTTATTAATGGTCGCACCCCAGTTAGGTAGTGCACTGCCTTGATTTGCGGTGGTTGATTTTTATGTATATTAAGTACCACTGAAAAGACGTAGGTATAGATTTCTGCAGATGGGTTTAAAAACTTTTGGACAATATTTTTGTTATCGTCCCGTTTAACCAAATCGTATCTCTTCAAGAATCACCTTAAAAGAGAATACAAAATAGAAAACGTTCCGATTGTTTTGTTGTTTTATATATATTTTTTTTTGAAGTTTTTAACACTTTAGGAAAAGTGCTAATGAACTTTTTTTTTTTTTTTTTTTTTTTATAACTTTACAAAAAACTTTTTACAAATGATGGGTTATGTGCAAATATGGGTCTGAAAATGGCTAAACACACGCTAAAGCCTCCCCGGCAGCGGCGCCAAAATTTGATCTATGCTGAACTACAGTCAAGCTACCTCACACAAGCCAGCCACTTGTGAATGACTGACCGTAAGAAGCTTAAAACTGCTCAGACACAAATACAATGAAGATCAGAGAATATAATGAATTCCCGGGTCGTTTAGTCCCAAGGAGACTCAATGGTGTGTCAAACAAACTCAGAGGATAGAATGATCACTAAGGATAGTGATCTGTAAAGGTTATGATTAGAAATATTACACTACTGATTGATTGGAAAGGAATAGGATACAGAACTGGAAAGCACAACAATCAGATGAAAGAAACGTAAACGTAAGTTTTAAAAACTACGTATACGTACAAAATAAAAAGTGAAGACTAAGAAATAAAAGGCCTAAAAATATAAAAATGACATTTTTGAAATCCTAAAAATAAAAGAAAATTATTAGAAAAAGAAAATTATTTTTTTACACTATTTAATTAATTATTATTAATTAAAAACTATTTTAACTAATTAATAAATACTCTAAAATAGAAGAAAATACAAAATAAGGCTAGAAAAATAAACTTATGATTCTGAAAAATCTAAAATACTATAAAACTAATTTTAAAATTAAAAATATATTTTTCACACTTTTATTTAATTATTACTAATTAATAACTATTTAAAATGCACTTAATTACTAGAAAATATAAAATAAACTTGGAAAAATAAAATTTTAACTTTGAAAAATCTAAAATATGATAAAACTAATTTTAAAACAGAAAAGATATTTTTTTATACTTTTTAATTATTTATTACTAATTAATTACTATTTTTAACTAATAAAAATTATAATAAATACTAAAAAGATAGAGAAAAATATGAAACTTTTTCTAAAAATACTATATGATGACAGAAAACAAAGAAAAATAGAAAAACAAGATTTGCTTATTAATAAGCTAAAAAGAAAAATCAATAAGCTAAAACCTATTAAATAAATGCTATCACTGATTTTTAATTGACCTTTTTCTGGATTTTCTTTTTGAAAACTACTTTAATACTGATATTATGAAACTTTAATGAACACAAAAATTTTACAACTCAAAATTAAGCAGTTTGATGAGCTTATTGGCCAACAGATGGCTTAAGAGCTTATTTTGGTGTAATAAGCTCAAACAAGCCTGCACACTGAAACAAAGGATGGAATAGGATACAATAAGCTAAAAACTACTCAAATGAAGCTAAAAGGTAAAAAGAAGCACACTGATAAGCTAGAGATAAGCAACAAACACTTTTGATTAAAACAGAAATGGGACAATCTTTAAACTACTAGCAGCCCTAGCTATTAAGCTTCAAATTGAAAAACAAGAGTTGGAACCTCAAGTTAGCTTGGTTGGCTACCCAAAGAAACAAGGAACACAAGATTTGAGCAACTAATAAGCTCTATTTGAGCTTATCAAATTGGTCCTATCAACTGTGCACAGGACAGTTTTTTAGACTAGGAACCAACAAAAAGCTAATCAAAAAGCACTTAAGAAGTTGAGAAACAAAGAACTAGCATTTTTGTATTTTTGTTTAGCAACTAGACTTTAAAAATCCAAAACCTTATAAACTGAATCCTACTAATAAGCACTCAGTGAAATTCCAAAGTTTATTCAAAAACGACCTTATGAAAATTTTGACTTTTGTTCAAAACCAAAAATTTGACTTAGATGAACTTTGATTCACTACTATTCACTGAATATGTTGTTTTGAGGTATGTTAAGACTGATTAGCGCAAGATTAACAACTTTTAAACACAAAATCAAGATCTTGGGTCATAAAATTCCAACAGTAATCAACAGAGATGAGATCATATGAGATTTTGACTTTTTCAAGAACAAGAACTGGTTTTCATGACTTAGGTGAGTTATTAGGATTGAGCTGAACACAGAACAACCAAAAGTGATAGCATAAACACTTTATAACACAGTTTGACTGACAAAACCAAACAAGCCTTTATATAACTATTTTGAAGATTTTCAAAGCTAAACACCAATTTAAACCATAAAACTGATTATAAACTTTGTATAATCCTATATTAGAACTAATGAAACCTAAAACAACAACCAAAACATCCTTAAACTCACTAATGATCTAAATGAGCTTTTAACTGTCAAAATGAGATTTTATAAACTACAAGTTTTTAAGAACAACAAACTGATTTTAAGGATTAGATACACTTAACTATACTTAGTGAACATAAAGAAACAGAAAATTAAGTTAATAAACAACTTCCACAGTGAAATGCAAAAGTGAATATAAAAACTTACAAAAGCTTTCCAAGCTTAAGACTGATAACCAGGACCAATGAACACCCCTATTAGCTTACCACTAAGCTACTAACCCAAGGCCATCCATAATCCACCTTGCTCCAGCTGTGAACACCTTCTCAAAGTGATTTTTGATTTTTAGCTATTTAATTTGTATTTTTGGTGAATTTTGATTTTTGCTTCTAAACTGGATTTCAAGATATCTAATAGCTTTTATGAGCTATCTAGGAGCTTAAGTGATCTATTCTAGTCCATACAAACAACTGAAAACAACATTTGAACCAACATGAGATTTTTGAAAATAAGGAAAATTGCATAAGCTGAGATGTAATTTAATACTTTAATTAAAGTTTCATAAAAGCTTTCTTATAACATAAGAACTTAAAATACAGAGTTTGAAGATTAAAACATACACTTAAAACTTGAAAATGCTTAAAACGACAATAATAAACTTAAAATTACTCTAGATACTTGATACATTGCATCTCTCTCTCTCTCTTTATAGACTTTTCAGCATCCTTGATGACCTCTGAATCTTTCCCATCAAATTCTAGCCATTGGATTACTCAAACTCATCAGAACCATCCACTTGTGATTTTGGCGCCAAATATCTTCAAAGCAGGTTTGAGCTTTAATGAGGATTTGGTTTGAGTCAATTAAAGATATTTGGAGTTTAGAGGAGGTGGAGGGGACAAGGTAAGGGAGGGGTGTTGAAAAGGGTGGAAAACCAAGACTGGTTTTGATGTTACAGGGGTTGAAGAGAAGGTGAACAGTGTTGGCGGTATTCCTCTTGTTTGACTTCTGTTGACCGAGCTTTAATAATACAAAAGGGGTCACAATTGAATATGACCGGGGTCTTTTTGGTTTTGACCTAGCTCAAGGGTGGGGGTCAATTGGAGATGGGCTTGGATATGTATTTGGGCCGGATTGGATTTGGTATAAGTGTCCGTTTGGTTTAATTAGAATACAAGGACCAAAAGTGTAAATTCACCAAACTTCAAGGACTGAAAGTGAACTTTTTCCAATGCTCTCACAAGGACCAAACTTGACAATTTTGATAAAACAAGGATCCTTTTTGCATAAAATCCATTTTCAAAGGTCCAAGGACTAATTTTGCAATTTTCCAAAGTTTAGGGACCTTCTTTGCCAATTGACCAAAGAATCATTCAAGGATCATTTTAAACAACTTAGAATACTTCAGGGACCTTGAATGATAAATTTCCACATTTTTGAATTTCCAGGGACTAGATTTGACAACTTTTAAAACTTGAGGGACTAAAACTGCCAATTTTGCAAACTTGATACATTTTTCATCTGATTTTGATATTTTTGCATTTAAAACACATAAAACACTGATTTGTGATATTTTGATCATTTTGATGTGTTTCTGAGTGTTTTCAGATGATTCTGCAGTTTAGATTATACAAAAATGATGAGTATTTAGACACTCATCAGTTATATTGAACGACCTAAAGTGTCGTTTGAAAAGAACATCGTTTGATATATTAAAAACACACAGAGTTACAAAGATAGGTCCCAAATGAAAGTTACTATGTGCGGAAAATAAGTTTGGTACAAGTCAAACAATGTTTTTAAAGTGTATAAATCCCATGTGAGACGCGTCGTCACCGCGACTCTATGATATGTCCACATGCATGCCATGAAGTGAATGTCTTAGTAACCTGAAAATACATTGCTAAAAGTGTCAACACAAAGGTTGAGTGAGTTCATAGAGTTCATGTAAAATGTTTAATACGACTACCACAAGTATAGGCCATGTATGACAATAATGTCACATAAAAATGTTACAATTGCTATAAGTCCATGATACCGAAACTAGACTGATCATGATGTTCGCCCCAACAGAGTGTTTGCCAAACAACTCAAATAATGTTATTAAATGAAATGCATCCGTTTAACCAGTTGGAATCCACCAACCCGGATGGAGGAGTCACCCTCGATAGATCTATCCACTCACCCTCGCTTCTTTCGGAATTAACGGTTCATGTTATATAATGGGGACATTCAATTGGCATGAGGTAACTTAAGCAATGTAAATGAATTTGATATACTTGGTATCGTAATAAAAATGATGTGCAATGTATTCTCCCCCGTAGGTTTGAAATAAAGTAAAAACTTGAATAAATCGGGGCTATGAAAACTCACCTGTTGCAATGATAATGATGATATAATGGCAATACTGAAATGAGGCGCAACCTCTGACCATGACCTATTATGAATGATATGTTCTAATGTAAATAATGAAATAATGTCGTGCATGCAAATCCACATGAAATCTATACCACTTGTACGTTTTTTTAAAATAGAATGTATCGTCGAAATATATGTTTATGACATCTCGTCATGTTATAAAATACTTTACAAGTATTTACGTTGAAATGATATCCTACGATAATCATTTAGTGATTTATTATAAAATTATAACTTTTCGTCGTAAAATAATGTCGTTGAAATTTTCATGAAAGTGACTAAATAGCCTTGAAAAGCTAGTCGTAAAATGGTGCACGTCGAGCGTTAGGAAACGAACCCAACGGTTTTAGGAAGCTTGTATCATTATCTCAAAGTTTTAGCATTTAAGTTTTCATCCTAGAGGTCTCGATCACGGAGAGAAATATAGGTAAAGTATGGTACTTGTGTCCAAAATATTGTTTAAGAGTGGTTTTCGGCAAAGTTTAAGTGACCATATTTAATTCATTACAACTGCGCTAAACAAACGGTCGGACATTTTAGAAAATATGCTTGGCGAACTTACTTTTATTAGAAGACATCACTTTATAAAAAGTTCTACATCATTGTTAAAAACGACCTCCAACATGGTCTCTAGTTTTCCGCAATACTTGTCTATTAGAAATAATATAGTTTTTCTTATATAATAAAATTACGGCAACTTTGTGAAAACGTGTATAATTTAATCGTTACAAGTCCGTTTTCTACATTTTATATGTCCTTAGCTTCGTATCAAAGTATACTAATATATTTTTGATAAGTCGAAATAATTTATAACGCCTAAGCGTCATTTTTGACTCGTACAAAATAGACATAACATGCTGAAATTTTCAGAAATTATAGTTTTCGTCGCTTAACTTGAAAAATTCATAACTTCTTCGTTATAGCTCCGTTTTAATCCGTTCAAGCGGCCACGTTTTCGTTTTAAAGTGTATTTTCTAAATATCTAGGCCAAAAAGTTTTATTTACTGTCGAGATTTCCAGATTTCAAAAATAAGGACAGACCCTTTAGAAAACTTGTCGAAATGAGTTTTTCTCGCGCCAAACCTATTCTAACCCATTCAAAACAACTCCGAAACTATTCAAATCCTACCATACACCTTCTTAGGGTGTCATGGTTTCCTAGACATCACCAAGAGTGATATATTACAAGGAATAATTATAGGATGACATAAATATATATAAGTCTTAAAAACAATGTAAAAGTGGTACACACATCATATGACTTGCATGTTTTCTCAAATATGATGAAATGAATATGAAATTGAATATGAAATATGATCATGAATATGAAAAGTTTACAAGTAACTTGATGAGGTTTATGATCAAAGGGTTTTTCCTAATCACCCAAGGTTTATATTGCAAAACCTTAAACAAGAGTGATACTAGAGTATATAAAACTTGATTAGAGAAAAAAAATATGGTCTCCTTCTTGGTCCCCTTGGTTGGCCGGTTCTAGAGAGAAGAGAGGAAGAAAATGATTTTTGATCTTTTTACTTGTGAATAAATGAAGTGAATGTGTTTAGATATTATTAAGAGTATAATACTATATACTTTGAAAGATATTTGCATCCCAAATGACTCACCCCCCCTTGTCGACAAGGGGGTGTTAGTCATTGTTAATATAGTTTTTTTATGTAATATTTTGTAAAGTTACTTGAAGATAAGTGATCACTTGTAGACACATTTGAGTATATAGGGTAGCGTTAGTTAAAGATAAATTTTTAACGGGTCAAGATAAAATATATTGAGATCATAAAAATTATAAAAATATATTTCTTGCAAAATTTGAGTGAAATAATAATAATCGTGTAGTATTTAAGAAAACCGTCGTAATTATATAAATATAACAATTTATATACAAAATAAATTTAAAACACTGGGTAAACTCATAATATTATTTTATAATCTTAATATAAGTATAAAAATATATCGGGATAATTTTTGGAAGTAATGGATCAATTGTTCAAAATAATTAATCACGCGATAACGTTTATTTAATATGAAAATTATACGTTTAATGTAATATGCAAAACCATGCATGAACTAGTATGATGATAATGATGCTAATGAAATGTAGACTAAACCTAGTCTCTATATGAAATGTCCTCGATGATATGATCATGAATTCACAGCTAAACCATTAAGGTTACGCGAATTTGATACTCGTAAACCTAGTTTACGATAAATGATGAATAGTGACTCATGAATCGTGATTTTCTCCGGGAATAAATAGTGTTTCGTGAATAGTAAAATTTTGAAATACGTTCTCAAAATATTACTTCGGCTCCGAAAACGGTGAATAGTAAAATTTTGAATAGTAACCGGTGAATAGTAAATTCCCGAGATGAATAGTAAAATTTTCAAATTTTTTAAAATGACCTGAAATTACGATTTGTCACATTCGCCCATCCAAAAAGGAATTCAGTCCCTGAATTCAGTCTTTGTTAGGTTTTACGGTGTTACTTGTGAAAAGGTGAGAATATTTGAGTCGCATTGGGTCGTCCAATGTTTTTCTGAATCGTACCACGCCTTTCCAAGACGGGACTTTGAACATGAATTTGTTGCCAACTTGAAATTCTAATGGTTTGCGACTTATGGAACATACTTCCAAAATTTTGCGTCGTATATCGACGTAGCTTATCTAGCTATATGTTGTTATTTGTAACTGATTTTTGATTTGTACGATTTCCGTGTTGTTTCATGAATGATTTATGGGCTAGTGAGTTGGACTTTCCTGATTTTGTTCCGTGAATAAGTGATTGATAATTTCAACCATAGAGTGCCTCAAATGGTGCCGCTTTTATACTGGTGTGATAACTATTGTTGTACGAGAATTCGATCAATGGCAAATGGTTAGCCCAACCATTTCCACAATCAATCACACATGCTCTCAGCATATATTCTAATGTTTGAATTGTCCTTTCACTTTGACCATCGGTTTGCGGATGATATGCTGTGCTCATCTCTAATTTGGTTCCAAACGAATCTTGTAATGATTTCCAGAAGTTTGAAGTGAATCGACTATCTCTGTCGAAAATGATGGAAATTGGTGCTCCATGCCTCGAGACTATTTCCTTGACATAAAGTCTAGTGAGTTGTTCCATGGAATAAGTCTCTTTTTTTTGGGTAAAGGGGTTTACCCCGGTAAATATATAACCAAAAAAAGTTAAGTACAAATGGAATGTGGCTGATGTACCACATTAACCTCAAGCAAAAAGCATGATAAACTAGTGTTTATGACATGCCATAAACACAACAAACCTAGCTTAATTACAAATCAGCTAACTAGGTAAACAAACAAGAAAAATCTTGAATCAAGTGAACGTCCCGCATCCACCCAAAGGCACGAAGGGAGCAAGGCGACCCAGGAAGTTTGCCTCCTTAAAAACCCTTTCCAAGAAAAACCCATAGGGAAAAACCTTGGATAAGGGAAAAAGAGTACAACCCTTACCTGGCACTCCCCTCGTGAATAAGACATGACCTTGGAATCTTCCATTTATCCAACAGTAGACGAGACCGAGAGGTTATCTTCTTAAATTTGAAGGTAACCAGCTTCAACCGGACGGTATTGACAATTACTTGAACCACTTCACAACGGAAGACTTCTTCCTCTTGAAAAGTCTTGAATTGCGTTCCATCCATAAGTAATAGGCAGTAGCAGCAAGTAATAACCGAGAGAGTATGCTAGGAACTGAACGACCTTTAGATATAGGCAGAAGGAACATAAGAACATCATCCAAAATAGGAGAGACGCCTTCCATTCCTGATAAAATCCGGACCTGTAACCAAACCTGCATAGAAAATTGACACTCAAAAAACAAGTGAGGGTGAGAATCCGGAACCGCATCACACTGGAGACATCGAAGAAGATTCAGATCAACATCAGGACCAACATCCGATTGTCGTAGCCTATCTTGCGTCTTCAACTTCTGTTTAATAACAAGCCACATATGTATAGCATGTCGGGGAATACAACTCGATCAGCCCTAGTGCGAAGAGAATCCCAAGCACGAGTAACTGAAAAATCACTAAAACTGCCCTCCAAATCACGCCACACTAAACCATCGTCAGTACTATCCAGAAGAATAGGAATCGGGAGGCTAAATAAATTCAGAAATCTAGATAACCAATCCACAGGCCACATCCAATTACCGTTAACAATAACATCAGAAACCTTATCCGATAGGCTAAAACCAGCCCGCACAATGTCTCTAGCAGTGAGCATATCACGGATAGGGCTCAAATCACACCACATATCAAACCATACAGAGGTGCTTTTACCATTATTGATCTTATGCCATATGTAAGGACGTACCTTGGGTCTAATTGCAAGAATCTTACGCCAACCCCAACTAACATCACCCAAGCAAGGGACATCCCAAAAGCTTCTACCACGTAGTTTATATGAATGAATCCATTTAACCCACAATGACTCCTTATGGGTCAGAATACTCCAAATGTGCGTTGCCATAAGAGCAATATTAAAATCAGCCAATCGACGAATACCAAGGCCACCTTCTTGATGAGGTTTACAAACCGATTCCCACGCAACCTTGGCCTTACCCCTTTTCATTTCACCTTGACACCATAAGAACCCTCTCAAAAGCTGTTCCAAATCATGAATGATACGAGTAGGAAGGATAAAAAGCGAAGCCCAATATATATGCATCGAGGACAAAACCGATCTGACCAATTGAAGCCTACCCGCAAGAGATAGAAATTTATTACGCCAATCGTTCACACGACTTTCCAGCTTTTCCACAAGAACCTTACAATCCCTATAAAGAAGCCTGGACGATATAAGAGGGACACCAAGATACCTAATAGGAAGAGCACCTTCTGCAAATGGCATAGACTGAAGAATAGCAGCTTTCAAAGCATTAGGAACATTACAAAAGAAAGCTGTACTTTTCAGGATACTTGGGACAAGACCCGAAACATTCTTGAACTCCTCCAGAGCTTGCATAATAACATTAACCGAATCTGGATGGCCTCTAGAAAAAAGAAAAGATCATCTACAAAACAAAGATTAATAATCCTCTGCTGCTCACACAAATGATGGAACTGAAAATCCGCCGAATTAGAAACCTTTTTCTGCAAGATAAGGGTTAAAACTTCCATAACCAATGTAAATAAATAAGGAGATAACGGGTCTCCTTGTCTAAGACCACGCTTACCATTGAACCAGCCATGAAGATCACCATTAACGCATATAGAGTACGAAGTGGATGAAACACAAACCATGATCCATTCAACCATTTTGTGATGGAAACCAAAACCAACCAGAATTGACTTAAGAAAAGCCCAATCGACCGTATCATATGCTTTTTGAATATCCACTTTAAAAGCACATCTTGGCGAACCTCTCCCTCTATGATAGTTACGCATAAGTTCTTGGGTAAGTAATATATTATCTGAAATACGCCGCCCAGGGACAAACGGCGATTGATTAATACTAACCAAAGCACCAAGATCCTCTTTAATGCGATTAGAAATAATCTTACTAATGCATTTATAAAGAACATTGCAACATGAAATAGGTCTATAGTCATTAATCTTAGAAGGAGTGGACACTTTAGGAATCAAGGATATTATGGTGTGATTGATTTCCTTCAGAATCTTACCATTAT
Source organism: Chrysanthemum makinoi (assembly GCA_910596185.1). Taxonomy (NCBI): domain Eukaryota; kingdom Viridiplantae; phylum Streptophyta; class Magnoliopsida; order Asterales; family Asteraceae; genus Chrysanthemum; species Chrysanthemum makinoi. The sequence continues at coordinate 167,953,431 of OU343217.1, read as the reverse complement.
TAAAAAAGTCCCGAATGACACCCGTAACATCAACACCCACAACATCCCAAGCTTTCTTAACATCCCAAGCTTTCTTAAAGAAGGCAGCCGTGTAGCCATCAGGACCTGGGGCTTTATCATCCCCCTTCGAGAACAAAGCTTCCTTAATTTCAGCATCCGTAACATCACGAACCATAAAATCAGCCCTATGCTGGTCAAGGACATTAGAGAATAAATCATGATCCTCTAGCGGGCTACAATCCCCTTCAACACCAAGAAACTGCTCATAATGAGAAACAAACGCCCCTGCAACCGCATTACCTTCATACAAAACATTAGACGCATCTCGAACCAATTCAATTCGATTACGAGCACATTTACTTTTAACAATATTATGAAAATAAGCCGTATTGGAGTCACCTGCATGGAGCCATTGGACTTTAGATTTCTGCTTAAGGGATCTCTCTTCATCAAGCGTAGCCTCCTTAAAGGCAAGAAGGTAATGAGCATGTTCATCACGAAGAGCTGAATTGAAAGGATCCTTATCGATCGCTGTTTGGACCTCATCTAATTCGTTACAAAGATTAGCAACCCGCACATGAAGATTACCTTGGTTGTGTAACAACTTACGAAAAGGGGATTTCAGCCCCTCCAACCGTTTAACCACCCGATACATATCACAACCATTAACATGAATATTCCACCCCGAATTAACCGTATCAAGAAAGCCCTCTTTATGCACCAGAAAATTAGAAAACTTAAAAGGTTTGGGTTTGAGCTTGGCCACATGAGGAAGACGAAGCACACACGGAGAATGATCCGAAATACGATAAGGTTGGAAGATAGCAAAAGAACCCGAGAAAGAATCACAAAACTGTAAATTACCCATAATCCTATCAATTTTCTTCAAAGTTCCCTTAGAGCCTTTTGGTTTTTGGTTCCATGTAAAATGAAGCCCAGTTCGATTAACATCCGCAACCTCCATACTCTGAACACAATCTTTAAATTCACGCATAACAATGTCAGGAGTATAACCACCACTTGAGTGATCTTCCAAATTAAGGGCAGCATTAAAGTCACCCAACAAGACCCAAGGCCTATTTCGCATAAAGCCAGCATGACAAACAAGGTTACTCCAAAGTGCACGACGATTAATGTAATAGTTATCTGCATACACAAAAGAACAAAAAAGGGATTTGTTGTCCGCAAGGATATTAACCTACACATGCATAACTTGGTTAGTTTGAGACATAATCATAACATCAACAATGTCATCATTCCACCCAAGAATAATACGAGACCCCTTATCACAAAGACCACCATTTGACGTCCACTTCCATCGACTACACACCTTACGGCATGTATCATACACCACAGAAGCATCCACATGAGATTCCAAAACCGCACACACACTAAGATTATTTTCATTTACAACCTGCCTAACCTCTTTTTGTTTAGGGGAATGGTTCAAACCCCTTATATTCCAAGAGGCGATACTAAACGTCAGGGACATTTAGAACAGGAGTGCTTGCCCCCGGTTTATCAAATAAATTACCTGATTCATCAAACACATTTTCAACCACATCATCCTCATCCAATTCATTGTTATCATCACCATCGTCATCAGTAGCCAAAGAACCAAACGGGTTAGATGTAGTCACATTAACGCCTGAGTTTGGGTTACTTATTTTAGGTGTAGGATAGTTAGTACTATAAGTAACACTAGGAGCAGATTGGCTATGCTTATTCACCTCACCATTTAGACCAGTAGGTTTAGAAGTATTATGTGAAATAGAAGGACCTACGGGGTTATATGTAGTCACTTTTGGATTAGGGGGCTGATCCGCACTAGTACTAGCACTTTCTTGAACAAGCTTACTAGTAGAAGGGGTGGAGACAGATTTAGGCCTATACTGCATATTTTTACCAACAGGGACCCCATTAAAGACATTACCATTTCTATTATCCCTAGCATTCTTTTTAGGTTTACCCTTTTTCCCAACAACTTGAAATCCATCCTGATTTTCCTCCACAACCGGTGCAGTCACAACTTTCTTAGGACAAGTATCAACAGAATGACCAAATATCAAACAAACATCACATCTAGGAGGTTTCCATTCATATTCCACCCTAATAGTTTCAGAAGAGAAGCCAAGACTATCCATGTATGGGACCCCCACAGTAATAGATTCCTTAAGTGGAGCATGAGAATCAATTTCAATTAAACACCGAGCAAAACTACTCCTACCCCAAGAATCAGTACACATAGAGCTAGTATTGGAATCAAGCATAACAGGCTTACCAATGTGTGTCGCAATAATACTAATACCATCCTCAGAGAATACCTGTAATGGAACATCGTGTAGCTTAACTCATACCAGAATACGGGTTAATTCCTCTTTCGTCAAACTGGTACGTATGGTCCACTTCTTTAGAATAATAGGGCTGTTTTTTATCATCCACGGACCACCTTCTAAAACAGTCTCCAATCCAACCTGCGAGTCAAACTTAAAGAAAAAGAAGCCTTGTGCATTCATCATAATCCGTTTAAGACATACTTAGCCCAATTGTTGCGAACAAAGTACTCAACCACCGGGAATGCAATACGCTTGCCAATGAAATATCCATAAGGTGTTATCAAATTTAGTGCTAATATTTTCTACCACCTTACGAGGAATGGACACGTCAACACCATTAAAAACATTATCAACTTTGAGTTCACGAAAGTTTGACTTACCTTTGACAGGAGTAGCTTGAGTACCTTGAGTATGAGACTTTTGAGAACCACTAGCAACTCCCACATATGTCGTTGACTGCTGAATTTCAGTTGTTTGAACAATAGGGCTCTCCTTAGTATTAGATTCATTCGTCACAATACCTTTTAACTTGCCAGCTAGATTACCCACACGAATTCCATCACCATTAGGCAAAGTTTCATCCAACGAAGCAGCCCCACTCTTGTCTTGATTAACGACCTGGTTACCACTTTTTGCTACATCAAGAACCTCCTCCAAAGATGGGAAATCAGATTGAGAGCCTTCGTTACCCCAAAACAACGAGTCCTGATTCCCAACTGGAATGTTAGTATTACCATAAGCATCAATGTTTATCTCACGATAATTCAAACCACTCTCTCCACAACCTAATTCACGTGTAGAAAAATGATCCAAAGTTCTCTGATTTGTTCCTTCTAACGTTTCAGGCCCAAAAGAATCCATTGTAACATTAACATGCTGATTTGATCCACTAGTCGCGTTTGCACCAGAACCATGCATGTTCGATTTAACATTAGGGTTTTTCAAAACCCTAACTGCATGTCTTGGCTGCGTAACATCAGACGTATCAGTATCCCCTTTCAAGCGAGCCATCCTAGCTTTCAAACCATCAACATCAACCTTATTATAATCAACTTTCTCCATAACACAAAAAAACGAACAAGGGACAGAAAACCCTAACCAACGATTGAAACTAAAACTAGAAGATCCTCGTCTATCTTAAAAACGTATGCCCAAACAAAGTCGAGGCAATAAAAAGAAATCAACCAACTAAACCTAACCGACTTCCATGATTGATAAGACCAGAAAAAAGGAAAGATCGATTAGCAATAAATAAAAACGATTAAAGAAAACCCTAAGAGAACGAAACCCTAACTCAATCAGTTATGAATCCAAATAAAAACAATGTAATAGGACTGAATTAAACACGTTAACCATCCAATACACAATCGTTATAAGGATTAAAACAAGATAAGCAGATTAGAGGTCGTTTTTTGATGGTAAGGGTTTAAAGAAATCGCCCATAGTAGCCAGAGAGAAAGTCCTTTGACTTGTTATAATATGTTTTTCAAGCCTTTAAAATCATTGATGCCCTCTTCAATTGAGGCCTTCTAAAAAATCTAGAGAAATCTTGTGCGTATATCTGCTGAAGATGGAATAAGTCTCTCTAATTGGTATGAAATGGGCTGATTTGGTAAGACGATCAACAATTACCCATATAGCGTCGTAACCTCCCGATGTCTTAGGAAGTTTCGTGACAAAGTCCATCGTAATGCGTTCCCATTTCCGTTGGGGAATTTCTGGTTGTTGGAGTAATCCTGAAGGTTTTTGATATTCGACTTTTACCTTAGAGCAAGTAAGGTATCTGCTAACGTACGTGGCAATTTCCGCTTTCATGTTCGGCCACCAATAAAGTTTCTTGAGATCCTGATACATCTTATCAGAACCTGGGTGAATAGAATACTTTGACTTATGCGACTCATGCATAATCAATTCTCGTATCCCGCCATAAAATGGTACCCACATTCTATCCTTGAAAACTCCATCTGCTCTCTTTACAAAGCCATTTGCATTTTCGGGCATACCATAAAGCTTTTCACTTGGTCGGTTTTCCTCTTTGAGTGCCTCGATTTGTGCTTCGAGTATTTTCGATGGTAAAGGTGAACTGATCGTCATTTCTAATGATCGGACTCTTAAAGGTTTGGGTCTTTCTTTCCGGCTACGAGCATCAGCCACAACATTGGCTTTTCCCGGGTGATACTTGATTTCACAATCGTAATCGCTGAGTAATTCCAACCAACGACGTTGCCTCATGTTAAGTTCCTTCTGATCCAGAACATATTGTAAACTCTTGTGGTCCGTAAACATTGTGCACTTTGTACCGTAAAGGTAGTGTCTCCAAATCTTGAGTGCAAAAAGTACGGCCCCCAACTCAAGATCATGTGTGGTGTAATTCTTCTCATGAACCTTAAGTTGTCGAGAAGCATACGCTATCACCTTCTCGTTTTGCATTAAAACAGCTCCAAGCCCTTTATGTGAAGCATCGCAGTATACTACGAAGTTCTCAATTCCTTCGGGTAGTGCCAAAATTGGCGCACTGCAAAGCTTTTGCTTCAACAACTGAAAAGCAGCTTCTTGTTTCTTTCCCCATTCGTACTTCTTGTTTTTCTGTGTCAACTTGGTCAAATCTTTAGCTATCTTTGAAAAACCTTTGATGAATCTTCGGTAATACCCGGCAAGTCCTAGAAATTGTCGAATTTCTGTAGGATTTGTTGGAGTAGCCCAATCTTTTACGGCTTCAATCTTTGCAGGGTCTACTTGTAATCCTTGACTATCAATGACATGACCAAGAAATTGTACTTTATGGTTCCAAAAATCACACTTCGAAAATTTGGCATACAACGTCTCATTCTTGAGTAGTCCTAAAATCGTTCTTAAATGCCCTTCGTGCTCTTCTTTGCTCTTTGAGTAAATCAATATGTCGTCGATGAATACTATAACAAACTTGTCCAAATACGGTTTACATACTCTATTCATGAGATCCATGAATACTGCAGGTGCATTAGTTAATCCGAACGGCATTACTTGAAACTCATAATGTCCATAACGTGTTCTAAACGCCGTTTTCGGGATACCCTCCTCCCGAACTCTAAGTTGATGGTAACCTGACCTTAGATCAATCTTTGAGTAGATACTAGAGCCTTGCAACTGATCGAACAAGTCATCGATCCTGAGGAGTGGGTAACGATTCTTCACCGTTAACTTGTTCAGCTCTCTATAATCTATACACATTATGAAGGATCCATATTTCTTCTTCACAAATAAGACCGGTGCTCCCCAAGGCGAGGAACTTGGCCTAATGAATCCTTTGTCTAAAAGTTCTTGCAACTGATTAGACAACTCCTGCATTTCTGATGGTGCTAATCGGTACGGTGCTCGCGCAACTGGTGCAGCTCCGGGCACTAAGTCAATATGAAATTCTACTTGACGTGCCGGTGGAAGTCCTGGTAAGTCTTCAGGAAATTCTCGAGCAATCGGTACATTCTCAAGTCGCTTCTCCTCCGATTTCTTCTCGGTTATATGCGTTAAGAAAGCAAAACAACCTTTCTTTTATGTACTTCTCCGTTTTGATGCATGATATAATACTGAGTCTAGTTCCACTTCATTCCCCATGAATGATCAAAGTTTCGCCGTTGTAAGGAAGATGAACAACTTTTTCATCACAAATGATTCTTGCACGTTGTTTGGATAACCAATCCATGCCGATGATGACGTCGAAACTACCAAGTTCTACGGGCATAAGGTCTATATTGAAGGGATGATTAAGAAAATTTAGTGTACAACCACGGACAATGGTGTCGGTGCTAATTAAGTTACCATTAGCTAATTCAATGTTGTATGATGTGTCTAATGTGGTTGGTTTTCAAGATTTGTTCCGATATTGAGTGCTTCTACAATAGTTCATCACCTAGATTGTTATCATGCTAGCAAGAAAATAGATATCAGGTCGTACTATGTCGAAGAATGTTTGTTCTAATTTCACTTGTAGGTGGAGAGTCATTGATTGTCCGATATGTTCAAACCTGTTGCATCTCTTGATATAGAAGTAGGTTATCCGTAATTTCTAGGGAACACAATGCCTTAGGGGAAGTTTATATTGATAACCTTAATTTAACCAAATTTTCCTTTAAGGAAAACTCATTGTAGGGAAGTTCACATATTATTGAGGCCATGTTTAGTGAAATGTTCTGTAGTCTCAGCTAGAAGACTTGGTTTCTCCCTATAGTGTTGCTTAGTGTGTATTCGCTTCGTACTAAATCTTGTAACTCGGTCTAGCTAGTACTTTTGAAATGATATAATTTGGCTTTTAATCCAAAGATAGTGGTTCGGAATGTCTCGTGATGTCTTGAGGTTTTTGTTAGGTTTTGAAGGATCTCGCTACCTACTTCTAGTCCTTGTTGGTAATTCCGAAATCCTTTCATTGTTTTCTTGTATCGAGGAATCCTCCTCACAGATGGTATAGAAAGCCTTTCCTAAAAAGGTCACTCGTCAAATTTTAACTTATCGGTTGAGTGAGGGATGAATGGCGTAGGCTTCTACAGAGTGTTAACCAAAAGAAATGTTTATGAACAATTTATCTGATTACAAAGCTTTGCTTTTGAGTGAAGATTGTTTTAAGAGATTTGAAATGATGCTTGTTACTTTCATGACATAATTCTTCCTGAATTATACATAGGTGATCAGGCCATGTATAATCGAGGACAAATGATGTGATGCTTGGTTTTGTTGAAATGGTATTATGTTCCTCCGAAGTTTTAAATGGTATTCAACGTTTTGTTTTGTAAAGTAATGGCTCAAACAATTTTTTAAAGTAACATGAAAATTGTTTCACATGATGATATTAAATCGTTGATAAAATGACTGAAAACCAATGGATGGGGTGGTAACAAAACAACTTGTTTCAAAACTTTATGAACAATGTTTCTAAGACGGTGTAGAATAGCTTGAAATAAAATTTAGTGAAATAATGTTATGAAATAGTAGCAAAGTAACTTGAAATATAATTTGTTGAATGGTTTGTAGGATACATGGGAGAACCTCATAGAATGGTACTAGTCTCCTAATTGGTCAAGAAATAAAGTTGGCCTAACCCCTAGTAAGATAGTGATGTATTGTCGCGAAATGATTGAAAAAATTAGGCAATCGGAATGGGGAATGAAATAAACGAAGGTTGTGATTATCGTGGAGATAATATATGATAAGGATTACATTAGCTAGAAAGGTACTTATTATCTGTTCCTATTGATGGTCAAATCGTGTTTCTTTTTTTTTGGGTAAAAGGGTTAAATCACCCCGGTAAAATATATTACGCCAAAAACATTGAAGTACAAAGGATGAGGGTGAATCCCTCATCTCAGTCCCGTAGGACACTTACAGACTCTCCTATAGGAATGCAACATCATTCCTATAACTTACAATATAAGCGTGACAGACCACACTTATAACTAAACATTAGACTACAACGGTAAAAAGAATAAAAAATAAATGCACTTTAAGTAGAAATACTTGAATCTTCAATTCACCATAGTAGTCCAAACTTCCAGCGTCGTCCAAATATACAATATCATGATCCTCAAATTGAAGTACAGTTCACAAGTTTCACACAACGGTTGGTGAGGGACTCTAAAACCACGGATAGAGCAGCAAGCTCAAAACTCGCTCCAAAGGTGTATGTTGAGATGCAAAACTGAACACCAATAAGAATAACCAACAAATACGTATAAGACCAACGCACATCCACAATAGCAGCTCCTAACCATCAGTGACCACTCGTAGAAGTGGCTCAACATGAGTTCCAAATTAGAATCTGCCAAAGATAACGAACCAGCCATAAGAATGAACAGCAGCATACACCATATAGAGCATCAATACAGCCACCGTAACAAACCAATTAGCAACCAACCTAGGGTTATCGACAAACCCTAACCACGTAAAAGCATGAATGCATCAATCCCGCTGATTAGCAGCACGATGCAACATACAAATAGGGTTTAACAAACCCTAACTTCCATAGCCAACTCATAATCGATCCGCAAAAAATTTCAGTAGCCGCAGGATCAAAGAATATCAGGGAATAGGGTATACGAGCCCTAACTTACCACAAACACCAGCAGCGATCCATAAACAGATCGCATAACATGATAAACATGATAAACAACTCTCAAAAACCCACTTACATAATCTTGAATCAGATATAGAACTCACGTACCGATAGACATATACCAGCGCAAACAACGAAACCCTAATTAGGGTTCCATTCGATTAAACCTCAGCCGCAAATATGCATATCACCATCAAGAATCAAAGGATAATAAAGAAACCCTAGAAAGGGTTATACATTAAGCACATCTCCAGCACACATAAGAACCACAACGATCAAGGAGAAAGGTAACAGCGATTTAGGGTTTTCTTGATCGAAACAAAGTGTAAACGATTTATATAAAAGAAAATATAATCTCCCGGCCGCCACCAGTAATGAAAACACAACCTAAATCGATTGCATACCAGTTAACAAGGATAAGACACTCGTTAATAGATAGAGATACGAGATAGGGTATGAATTTTGGACGGAAAAGATCATGGTGGTGGCGGCCGGAAATCGCCACACATAGAGAGAGTTTTGTTTAGAGTTTTGTTCATGGTCAAATCGTGTTTCAAGTGTAGGAATAGTAGACGGCCTAGCAGCAACAACTTTGAAACTCTCACAGTCCTCAAATCTATAAGATAGTGTAGTTTCTGTAGTCTTAGTGGTAGATGATAGTGGTGTGTCAAATCATGCACGCTTCCCAAGCGGCAAATCAAATGTATGACTAATAGGTCCACTAGGACTAAGCCTATAAGTCCTACCAAATGGTATGATCTGTCCCAACAGAATGATAAAAACTGTCCTGATCCTATAGTGAATCAATGATGATCGTGATGGTGTAGGTGCAACTTCGTCCTCCTAAAAGGATTCAGTCTCATCATCTGATGTTATCGGTGTTGAGTCAACTGATGTTAAAATCGTGATAGGGAATGACAGGGCATTCTCCATGTCAAAGTCTAATGTGAGTATGATGGGATGGGTATTTGAAGGCATTAATGTGACATTCGATTTGAAATGAAAGTAAATAACTCGCAAAATGTGCGTATGAAACCGCATGTATAGTGACTATGCACTTATGATGAAATGATGAGATGCTATGACGATGTAGTTATAGTCTAGGGCCAATGATGCAACCTAGTTCTCTATAACCGAAGCTCTGATGCCAATCTGTCACACCCCCAAATTACCTGTTTTTGCTGGAATGGAATTCACGGGGATTGACTTGTCATAGCATCACATTCATAGTTATATTGAACGACCTAAAGTGTCGTTTGAAAAGAACATCGTTTGATATATTAAAAACACACAGAGTTACAAAGATAGGTCCCAAATGAAAGTTACTATGTGCGGAAAATAAGTTTGGTACAAGTCAAACAATGTTTTTAAAGTGTATAAATCCCATGTGAGACGCGTCGTCACCGCGACTCTATGATATGTCCACATGCATGCCATGAAGTGAATGTCTTAGTAACCTGAAAATACATTGCTAAAAGTGTCGACACAAAGGTTGAGCGAGTTCATAGAGTTCATGTAAAATGTTTAATACGACTACCACAAGTATAGGCCATGTATGACAATAATGTCACATAAAAATGTTACAATTGCTATAAGTCCATGACACCGAAACTAGACTGATCATGATGTTCGCCCCAACAGATTGTTTGCCAAACAACTCAAATAATGTTATTAAATGAAATGCATCCGTTTAACCAGTTGGAATCCACCAACCCGGATGGAGGAGTCACCCTCGATAGATCTATCCACTCACCCTCGCTTCTTTCGGAATTAATGGTTCATGTTATATAATGGGGACATTCAATTGGCATGAGGTAACTTAAGCAATGTAAATGAATTTGATATACTTGGTATCGTAATAAAAATGATGTGCAATGTATTCTCCCCCGTAGGTTTGAAATAAAGTAAAAACTTGAATAAATCGGGGCTATGAAAACTCACCTGTTGCAATGATAATGATGATATAATGGCAATACTGAAATGAGGCACAACCTCTGACCATGACCTATTATGAATGATATGTTCTAATGTAAATCATGAAATAATGTCGTGCATGCAAATCCACATGAAATCTATACCACTTGTACGTTTTTTTAAAATAGAATGTATCGTCGAAATATATGTTTATGACATCTCGTCATGTTATAAAATACTTTACAAGTATTTACGTTGAAATGATATCCTACGATAATAATTTAGTGATTTATTATGAAATTATAACTTTTCGTCGTAAAATAATGTCGTTGAAATTTTCATGAAAGTGACTAAATAGCCTTGAAAAGCTAGTCGTAAAATGGTGCACGTTGAGCGTTAGGAAACGAACTCAACGGTTTTGGGAAGCTTGTATCATTATCTCAAAGTTTTAGCATTTAATTTTTCATCCTAGAGGTCTCGATCACGGAGAGAAATATAGGTAAAGTATGGTACTTGTGTCCAAAATATTGTTTAAGAGTGGTTTTTGACAAAGTTTAAGTGACCATATTTAATTCATTACAACTGCGCTAAACAAACGGTCGGACATTTTGGAAAATATGCTTGGCGAACTTACTTTTATTAGAAGACATCACTTTATAAAAAGTTCTACATAATTGTTAAAAACGACCTCCAACATGGTCTCTAGTTTTGCCGCAATACTTGTCTATTAGAAATAATATAGTTTTTCTTATATAATAAAATTACGGCAACTTTGTGAAAACGTGTATAATTTAATCGTTACAAGTCCGTTTTCTACATTTTATATGTCCTTAGCTTCGTATCAAAGTATACTAATATATTTTTGATAAGTAGAAATAATTTATAACGCCTAAGCCTCATTTTTGACTCGTACAAAATAGACATAACATGCTGAAATTTTCAGAAATTATAGTTTTCGTCGCTTAACTTGAAAAATTCATAACTTCTTCGTTATAGCTCCGTTTTAATCCGTTCAAGCGGCCACGTTTTCGTTTTAAAGTGTATTTTCTAAATATCTAGGCCAAAAAGTTTTATTTACTGTCGAGATTTCCAGATTTCAAAAATAAGGACAGACCCTTTAGAAAACTTGTCGAAATGAGTTTTTCTCGCGCCAAACCTATTCTAACCCATTCAAAACAACTCCGAAGCTATTCAAATCCTACCATACACCTTCTTAGGGTGTCATGGTTTCCTAGACATCACCAAGAGTGATATATTACAAGGAATAATTATAGGATGACATAAATATATATATAAGTCTTAAAAACAATGTAAAAGTGGTACAAACATCATATGACTTGCATGTTTTTACTCAAATATGATGAAATGAATATGAAAATAAATATGAAACATGATCATGAATATGAAAAGCTTACAAGTAACTTGATGAGGTTTATGATCAAAGGGTTTTTCCTAATCACCCAAGGTTTATATTGCAAAACCTTAAACAAGAGTGATACTAGAGTATGTAAAACTTGATTAGAGAAAAAAAATATGGTCTCCTTCTTGGTCCCCTTGGTTGGCCAGTTCTAGAGAGAAGAGAGGAAGAAAATGATTTTTGATCTTTTTACTTGTGAATAAATGAAGTGAATGTGTTTAGATATTATTAAGAGTATAATACTATATACTTTGAAAGATATTTGCATCCCAAATGACTCACCCTCCCCCCCCTGTCGACAAAGGGGTGTTAGTCATTGTTAATATAGTTGTTTTTTTTTTATGTATTATGTAATATTTTGTAAAGTTACTTGAAGATAAGTGATCACTTGTAGACACATTTGAGTATATAGGGTAGCGTTAGTTAAAGATAAATTTTTAACGGGTCAAGATAAAATATATTGAGATCATAAAAATTATAAAAATACATTTCTTGCAAAATTTGAGTGAAATAATAATAATCGTGTAGTATTTAAGAAAACCGTCGTAATTAAATAAATATAACAATTTATATACAAAATAAATTTAAAACACTAGGTAAACTCATAATATTATTTTATAATCTTAATATAAGTATAAAAATATATCGGAATAATTTTTGGAAGTAATGGATCAATTGTTCAAAATAATTAATCACGCGATAACGTTTATTTAATATGAAAATTATACGTTTAATGTAATATGCAAAACTATGCATGAACTAGTATGATGATAATGATGCTAATGAAATGTAGACTAAACCTAGTCTCTATATGAAATGTCCTCGATGATATGATCTCACATTCACAGCTAAACCATTAAGGTTACGCGAATTTGATACTCGTAAACCTAGTTTACGATAAATGATGAATAGTGACTCACAATCGTGATTTTCTCCGGGAATGAATAGTGTTTCGTGAATAGTAAAATTTTGAAATACGTTCTCAAAATATTACTTCGGCTCTGAAAACGGTGAATAGTAAAATTTTGAATAGTAACCGGTGAATAGTAAATTCCCGAGATGAATAGTGAAATTTTCAAATTTTGTAAAATGACCTGAAATTACGAGTTGTCACAAGTACCACATTAACCTCAAGCTAAAAGCTTGATAAAACTAGTGTTTATGACATGCCATAAACACAATGAACCTAGCTATATTAAATCAACTAACTAGGCATAAAACAAGAAGAAACTTGTGACAAGCGAGCATCCCGCAACCAACCATTGCACGAAGGGGGCAAGTCGATCTAGGAAGTCTGCCTCCTTATAAACCCTTTCCAAGAAAAACCCAAAGGGAAAAACCTTGGAGTAGGGAAAAAGACCCTTAACTCCAACAAAAACCTAAAAACTCTCTCTCTTGGCAATTTTCTTCTCCCTTACTGCCTCTAATCGTTTTTCACCATATTCCACTTAATTCTTGTGTTTTTTGCAACAATTTGTTTAGATTCATTGATTAGCATTCGTGTTATTCTTTAATTTGACCATTCTTGTTGCTAATTCGCATTATTTTCTGGTTTTTGGTGTGATCACTTTTAGGGTTTAGTAAATCATTTTTTTAAACCCTATCTATTCCTGCAAATCGAATTCGATTGTTAGGGTTTCTTTGGTTTTCTGATCGTTTACATTCAAGGGTGCTTTTAATGTGCTTAATTACTTCTTATCATTGCAACATTGATCGATCATGGGAGCAGGTTAGGATATGGTGCGTAACTTCTCAAAACCCTAACTTTTTAGTTAGGGTTTCGTTCTTGTAACTGTTCGATAGCTGTTTGATTTATGTTCCGTATTGGTGTTTGTTTGGCTTGTTTGTGGGTTTTTAGAGAGATGGAGAAAGGGTTTCTTGACAAAGATGGTTCTTCGGTGAAGGCTTCAAAAACTGCCACCAACTTGGTCGATCAAATTGGTGTGAACACGGACACGAATCCGTATCATAGGGTTGATATTCAGGCGTTGGAAGCTAGGTTACAACGTCTCAAAGGTGAACGTGGTATCGAGGGTGACACTGCTGGTCCTGAGTTGCGTAAAGCTGCTTAGGTTGTTCTAAACCCTAGCACGCATTATGTTTATTCAGATTCTGTTTGGGGTAATACTAATATGGAAAACACAAGTTATAGTGCTACGTTTGTGGGTGGGTTGGATTCGAGCACTAAAGTCTCTTCGACTATTGCTGCTGATGTGAATGCTTCTAATTCTGGTCCTAACGTGTGTACACCCAAGAACGTGGTGAATGCTTCTACTTCTGGTCCTAATGTGATTGGTAGTGAAAATAACAAAGTGAGGTCATTTGCTAAAGTATTAAACCCGGAACGTGTCTCTAGGAAAGTTAATTTTCGTGCCTTGGTGAATGAGACTCGCATTGAAAATCATGATACGATGGTTCCAAAGGCTGCTATGGAGGGTGTATTCAACCGCTATGATAATACACTTGTTGGCTTTTTTGTTGGCAAGAATGTTGCTTTTTTTTTGGGTAAAGGGGTTTACCCCGGTAAATATATAACCAAAAAAAGTTAAGTACAAATGGAATGTGGGCTGATGTACCACATTAACCTCAAAGCAAGAAGCTTGAAAAACTAGTGCTTATGACATGCCATAAACACAACAAACCTAGCTGAATTACAAATAACCTAACTAGGTAAACAAACAAGAAAAATCTTGAATCAAGCGAATGTCCCGCATCCACCCAAAGGCACGAAGGGAGCAAGGCGACCCAAGAAGTTTGCCTCCTTAAAAACCCTTTCCAAGAAAAACCCATAGGGAAAAACCTTGGATAAGGGAAAAAGAGTACAACCTTTACCTGGCACTCCCCTCATGAATAAGACAAGAGCTTGGAATCTTCCATTTATCCAACAGTAAACGAGACCGAGAGGTTATCTTCTTAAATTTGAAGGTAACGAGCTTCAACCGGACGGTATTGACAATTACTTGAACCACTTCAGCAACGGTAGACTTCTTCCTCTTGAAAATTCTTGAATTGCGTTCCATCCACAAGTAATAAGCAGTAGCAGCAAGTAATAACCGAGAGAGTATGCTAGGAACTGAACGACCTTTAGATAAAGGAAGTAGGAACGTAAGAACATCATCCAAAATAGGAGGGACGCCATCCATTCCTGATAAACTCCGGACCTGAGACCAAACCTGCATAGAAAATTGACACACAAAAACAAGTGAGGGTGAGAATCCGGAACCGCATCACACAGAGGGCAACGAAGAAGATTCAGATCAACATCAGGACCTACATCCGATTCTCGAAGCCTATCTTGCGTCTTCAACTTCTGTTGAATAACAAGCCACATATGTATAGCATGCCGAGGGATACAATGAGGAAACCATGGAATATTAAACCACTCAACCCGATGAGCCCTAGTGCGAAGAGAATCCCAAGCACGAGCAACTGAAAAATCTCTAAAGTTGCCCTCCAAATCACTCCACACTAAACCATCCTCAGTACCATCAAGAAGAATAGGAATCGGGAGGCTAAATAAATTCGGAAATCTAGATAACCAATCCGCATGCCACTTCCAATTACCGTTAACAATAACATCAGAAACCTTATCTGATAGGCTAAAACCAGCCCGCATAATGTCTCTAGCAGTGAGCATATCACGAATAGGGCTCAAATCACACCACATATCAAACCATACAGAAGTGCTTTTACCATTATTGATCTTATGCCATATGTAAGGACGTACCTTGGGTCTAATTGCAAGAAGCTTTCGCCAACCCCAACTAACATCACCCAAGCAAGGGACATCCCAAAAGCTTCTACCACGTAGTTTATATGAATGAATCCATTTAACCCACAATGACTCCTTATGGGTCAGAATACTCCAAATGTGCGTTGTCATAAGAGCAATATTAAAATCAGCCAATAGACGAATACCAAGGCCACCTTCTTGATGAGGCTTACAAACCGATTCCCAAGCAACCTTGGCCTTACCCCTTTTCATTTCACCTTGACACCATAAGAAACCCCTAAAAAGCTGCTCAAAATCATGAATGATACGAGTAGGCCTTGATAAAGACCGAAGCCCAATATATATTTATCGAGGACAGAACCGATCTGACCAATTGAAGCCTACCAGCAAGAGATAGAAATTTATTACGCCAATCATTCACACGACTTTCCAACTTTTCCACAAGAACCTTACAATCCCTATAAAGAAGTCTGGAGGAAATAAGTGGGACACCAAGGTACCTAACAGGAAGAGCACCTTCTGCAAATGGGATAGACTGAAGAATAGTAGCTTTCAAAGCATTAGGCACATTACAAAAGAAAGCAGTACTTTTCGGGATACTTGGGACAAGACCCGAAACATTCTTGAAATCCTCCAGAGCTTGCATAATAACATTAACCAAATCTGGATGGCCTCTAGAAAATAAGAAAAGATCATCTGCAAAACAAAGATTAATAATTCTCTGCTGCTCACACAAATGATGGAACTGAAAATCCGCCGAATTAGAAACCTTTTTCTGCAAGATAAGGGTTAAAACTTCCATAACCAACGTAAATAGATAAGGAGATAACGGGTCTCCTTGTCTAAGACCACGCTTACCATTGAACCAGCCATGAATTAACACATATAGAATACGATGTAGATGATACACAAACCATGATCCATTCAACCATTTTGTGATGGAAACCAAAACCAACCAGAATCGACTTAAGAAAAGCCCAGTCGACCGTATCATATGCTTTTTGAATATCCACTTTAAAAGCACATCTAGGCGAACCTCTCCCTCTATGATAGTTACGCATAAGTTCTTGAGTAAGTAATATATTATCAGAAATACGCCGCCTAGGAACAAACGCCGATTGATTAATACTAACCAAAGAACCAAGATCCTCTTTAATGCGATTAGCAATAATTTTACTAATGCATTTATATAGAACATTGCAACATGAAATAGTTCTATAGTCATTAATCTTAGAAGGGGTGGACACTTTAGGAATCAAGGATATTATGGTGTGATTGATTTCCTTCAGAATCTTACCATTATTAAAATAGTCCCGAATGGCACCCATAACATCAACACCCACAACATCCCAAGCTTTCTTAAAGAAGGCAGCAGTGTAGCCATCAGGACCTGGGGCTTTATCATCCCCCATCGAGAACAAAGTTTCCTTAATTTCAGCATCCGTAACATCACGAACCATATAATCAGCCCTATGCTGGTCAAGGACATTAGAGAATAAATCATGATCCTCTAGAGGGCTACAATCCCCTTCAACATCAAGAAATTGCTCGTAATGAGAAACAAACGCCCCTGCAAACGCATTACCTTCATACAAAACATTAGCCGCATCTCGAACCAATTCAATTCGATTACGGGCACATTTACTTTTAACAATATTATGAAAATAAGCCGTATTAGAATCACCTGCATGGAGCCATTGGACTTTAGATTTTTGCTTAAGGAATCTCTCTTCATCAAGCGTAGCCTCCTTAAAGGCAAGAAGGTAATGAGCATGTTCATCACGAAGGGCTAAATTGAAAGGATCCTTATCAATCGCCGTTTGGACCTCATCTAATTCGTTACAAAGATTAGCAACCCGCACATGAAGATTACCTTGGTTGTGTAACAACTTACGAAAAGGGGATTTCAGCCCCTTCAAACGTTTAACCACCCGATACATAGCACAACCATTGACATGAATATTCCACCCCGAAGTAACCGTATCAAGAAAGCCCTCTTTATGCACCAGAAAATTAGAAAACTTAAAAGGTTTGGGTTTGAGCTTGGCCACATGAGGAAGACGAAGCACACACGGAGAATGATCCGAAATACGATAAGGTTTGAAGATAGCAAAAGAACCCGGGAAAGAATCACAAAACTGTAAATTACCCATAATCCTATCAATTTTCTTTAAAGTTGCCTTAGAGCCTTTCGGTTTTTGGTTCCATGTAAAATGAAGCCCAGTTCTATTAAAATCCACAACCTCCATACTCTGAACACACTCTTTCAATTCACGCATAGCAATCTCAGGAGTATAACCACCACCTGAGTGATCTTCCAAATTAAGGGCAGCATTAAAGTCACCCAACAATACCCAAGGCCTATTTCGCATAAAGCCAGCATGACAAACAAGATTACTCCAAAGTGCACGATGATTAATGTAATAGTTATCTGCATACACAAAAGAACAAAATAGGGTTTTGTTGTCCGCACAGATATTAACCTGCACATGCATAACTTGGTTAGTTTGAGACATAATCATAACATCAACAATGTCATCATTCCACCCAAGAATAATACGAGACCCCTTATCACAAAGACCACCATTAGATGTCCACTTCCATCGACTACACACCTTACGGCATGTATCATACACCACAGAAGCATCCACATGAGATTCCAAAACCGCACACACACTAAGTTTATTTTCATTTACAACCTGCCTAACCTCTTTTTGTTTAGGGGAATGGTTCAAACCCCTTATATTCCACGAGGCGATACTAAACATCAGGAACATTCAGAACAGGAGTGCTTGCCTTGCTTTTCCTTTGGTTCAGAACTACGTCTCCAACACGTGGGGTAAGTTTGGTTTTAAGAAACTAATTAAGAATGATGATGGTGTTTTCCTCTTTAAATTCGATTCTAAAGAGGGTGTTGAGAATGTTCTTCAACGGGGGCCTTGGATTATTCGCAATTCTCCTCTCATTCTCACTAAATGGACTCCTGGTGTGCTATTGTCTAAAAGTGAGGTTACTAGAATTCCCTTTTGGATTAAATTGCATAATGTGCCATTCCTTGCATATTCGGAAGATGGGTTGAGCTTAATTGCTACTCAAGTGGGTAAGCCGATTAGGTTAGATGCTTTTACTAGTTCCATGTGTGTTGATTCATGGGGTCGCATAAGTTTTGCACATGCTCTTGTGGAATTATCATCAGAATCTGAGCTAAAACATGTGGTGACTATGGCGATCCCTAATAAGGATGATAATGGTTTTACTACGGCAAGTATCAAGGTGGAATATGAATGGAAGCCGCCACATTGTGCGGAATGTAAAGTGTTTGGGCATGTTACTGCTTGTTGTCCTAAGAGTATTAAGGAGCAAAATGATGTCCCTCCCACCTCGAATGTGGAAGAACCGTATGATGGTTTTAAGGTGGTGCAGAATCGGAAAGCCAAACCTAAAGGTACGAAGATGACTGATGGTATTAATATGGGAAAGGGTCCTAGATTTGCACCTAGGAAGCAGGTATATGTTGCTAAGACGAAGACACTGGCAGCTGCTAGTGTTAAGGCTACAGGTACACCAATTACTACGTCTAACTCTTTTGGGACTCTTTAGGTGGAAGATGACACGGGCATCCCAAGTATTATACTCAGGTGTTTAAGAAGGGAATGAAGTCATATACTCTATTTGGCGTGAACAGAATTCAAGGCTGTTTAAGAAGGGAATGAAGTCATATACTCAGGTGTTTGATGATATTGTGTCTATTGTTCGTTTGAAGATCCTTTCGTTTCGATTCACGAAGAACTCTATGAGGATTCGAAGGATTATGGATACATGGAAGCTACCTGGATCGGTGATCATTGCGGATTGTTCAACGTCTTAATGGAAGTTCTACTATGTTTATCTAGTTCGCATTGGGAGTGCCCGGAATGGGTTGTACTCTTTTTCCCTACTCCAAGGTTTTTCCTTTCGGGGTTTTTCTTGGAAAGGGTTTTTAAGGAGGCAAACTTCCTGGGTCGTCTTGCTCCTTTTGCGCATGTGGTGATTGCGGGATGCTCGCTTGTTACAAGTTTTTCTTGTTTTATGCCTGGTTAGATGATTAATGTATAGCTAGGTTCTTTGTGTTTATGGCATGTCATAAACACTAGTTATCAAGCTTTAGCTTGAGGTTAATGTGGTAGTTCTGCCACATTCCATTTGTACTTAACATTTTTTGGTTATATATATTTACCGGGGTAAAACCCTTTACCCAAACAAAAGTTGCAATCATCAAAGGGAGCATATTCGTCACATAGACGAAATATTTTGCAAACTTAGTTGCAAATGAACTAGCTTGGTATTCTTTTTACTTGACGCCCTCACAAAGGGATGGACTCGTCAAGGGGGAGTTAAGACGAGAACTCTTCCCGTCACTTGCTCTCTATTTTTTTTATTTCTTTCACGTGCTTTTCTTAAAAACGTGGTGTTAGTTTATTTTCGAAACTCTTTTACGAACTACAAATTCAAACTTTTACGAATTTTAGTTTTTCCTTAAAATAATTTTATGTTTTGTCATCAACAAAAAGGGGGAGATTGTTAATACAAATAAGCCGTAAAAATGTTTATTTATATTTTACGATCTTCTAATGTTTTGTCGATAACAAAACTTAAAATCATTTTAATGAAACAAATAAAACACGTAAATGGTTTGAGCCAATAGTTTTCTAACACACTTATTTTGGGTAAAAGGGATTTTCACCCTGGTAAAATGCATTACACCAAAAACATTGAAGTACAAAGGATGAGGGTGACTTCCCTCATCTCAGTCCCTAAGGACACTTACAGACTCTCATATAAGAATGACACGCCATTCTTATAACTTACAAAATAAAACTTACAACCTATAATGACTATACAAGTGAATGTAAATATGGAATTAAAACTTGATTCACTAAGGTGACCAACAACATAGTCATCATAGAACTCCAACACAACTTCCATGCGATCCAGAAAAGCACCCATAACATAGGATATCTACATAGAAGTGAAACAGACCATCACACACTCATGGATCATCGAAGCTAATTCAGTTCACAAATTTCGCACAACGGTTAGTGAGAGACTCTAAAACCACGGATAGAGCAGCAAGCAAGAAAACTCGCTCCAAAAGTGTACGTTTATATGCAAAACTGAACCCCACAAAGAATTACCAAAGAATATGTAGAAAACCTACTCACTTCCACATCTTCAATCCATCATCAATAGTCGTGCTACACACAGCCCAGATCACAACAGCCTTTTGCAGCGAACCTAGACGCATGATAGCGTCCAACCATCAACAAAGACGAACTCAGCAACCCATGGATAAGAATGTTGCATTACTGTTGCACGAGCCATCTTACACAAAATAGGGCATTACAAACCCTAATGTATTAAACTAGGGAAGAACCCTAACT
This sequence comes from Chrysanthemum makinoi, assembly GCA_910596185.1. Lineage (NCBI taxonomy): Eukaryota > Viridiplantae > Streptophyta > Magnoliopsida > Asterales > Asteraceae > Chrysanthemum > Chrysanthemum makinoi. Next base: position 167,932,532 of record OU343217.1, on the reverse strand, counting down.
TACTGAATCGGCCACCCAAAAAATGATGACCAGCCTAAACACTTGACGTCCCAAAATCAGTAAAGAAAGATGAGGAATGAATGCTTCATATTGGGACACACGTATAACGAACCATAGGGATCTTGAAACAAGCCCTAACGTACTAAAAAGCTTCTCAAAACGCACCATAATAGATTGGAGACCAAGAAAAGAGATTTGAGAGCTAACAATCCGTGGTTTTTGAACAAGAACCAAAACGAAACTTGACTTCCACTCTCTTAAACCCACGAACACAAAAACCGAAATCCGAGTAACCCCACGTCCATACTATAAACTTACAGTAAATACACCTCTAAAGATAGAAGATAAAAACCACAAGGGTTTATTAAACATGAAGACTAGATCCACCCCCACAAACTGATCGATCAGTTTGGATGACAACAAAGTCATACCAAGTGGCAATCGATCCCCATAAACCAGAACCCAAACGTAGCAAAAAAAAAAACCCTAACAATCGAACGACTAGTAGGGTAGCAGCCAAGAAAACATGCCACAATCATGTACAAACCCCAAGAAAATCGTAATGAAACGATCCAATAATATTAGGGTTTCAAACCCACGCCACCATAAAAGTAAAAATCGTTAGAGATAAGGAATAAACAGCGGAACACGCCCTCTTCAAATAAAAACACCCCAAACCCATGTATTGCATACCTAAAAACAATAGAGATCATTTAGAGAGAGAGAATTAGGTAGAGAGGACATGATTTAGGGTTATTTTTTGGCCGGAAAATAGGGGGAGGGGGGCGGCCGGATTTCCCCTTTAGAGAGAGAATTAAGGTTTTTGTTTGATAAGGATATGTATGTGGCTTTTCTAACACACTTACGTTTTCACATAAAACACCAAAACAAGTATAAGTGATTTTATGATTTAAATACATATGTACAACAACTAGTGTTTACATATTTGGGTAAATATATGCATAACTAGTATGTATTATAATGGGCAATGTAAAATGGGTAGAAACTTAAGTATTTGACCCATTGACCAAATACATTGAATGTAGTTGGGAAAAACCCAAAGTCCATGACCCATAACCCATTGCATGACATCATGCATAAGTCATATATGGATAATATCCATGATCCATGGTTTTAATCTATGACCCATGCTTTTAATCCAAGAACCATGGACTAGATGCATTGCATCTTGTAGATACATTGTATCTAATTGGATACCCATGATCCATAACCCATGACCCATGACCCATGACCCAAAACCCATGGGCAAAAGGGAGCGTCTCACGGATCCCCAGTAATACACTGGACAGATCCCTCAAGTGAGGGATCCATGGGATCCGTGGAACAGTAGCCATTTTCTCTCTATAAATAGTGAGCCATTTCTTCATTGTATCCTACCCCTTTCTTACATATTTTCTCTTTGAGTTATAAACTCTCTAACCTCAGATCCAAGTGATCTATGTATGTAGTGTTTTTTTTTGTGATTCTCTAGGTTCCTCTTAAAGGCGAGATCACCACTTTTTGAAGTCGAGCAAGCTCAAGTCCATGAGTTGCCATGCTTCGTTATCATCAAGACTACTGAGGTTCTCTTGTTGATAGTTCTCTTCTTTCTCATAAGAAGTGTAGTGTTTAAGACATTAGTGAAAGATGTCTACAAGAGTCAAGACGAAGACATTAGTGAAACCTGTCGAACGTCCGTATTGAAAGCACTAGTGAAGGGTGCTTAGAAGTCCAGGCTAACGGCATTAGTGAAAGGTGCCTAGAAGTCAAGTCACAAGGCATTAGTGAAGGGTGCCTTGAGATCGAGTAAAAGGCATTAGTGAAAGGTGCCTAAGGTGTACATTCGATATGGTGTGGTTTGATGTACAAGATAGATTAGTATTGGGTCAAAGGATATTGATATCCTTGTTGATATTGTTATAAGGAGTAGATCTCCTTTGGGGTTAGTTGTTGATGTAGTGTTGGGTAGTAGTTCCTTCATTGTAATGGAACTCGGTATCTAACCTAGTACCGGATAAAGGGTAGGCGACGTAGTGATATGTTTGGTTCTACCTTGTGGAAGAACCCGGTATCTAGCCTTGTACCGATAAAGAGTAGGCGGCGTTGTGAAGGCTTCTCCGCCATAAGGAGTTGGTGTCGTGTAATGATTACAAACTCTCAAGTAGGTGACTCGGGGAGTGAAGTAGGGCAAGGAAGGTGTCCTTGTAGCCAAACCACTATAAATACTCGCGTTGTGATTTTGTGCTTCTTACTCCTTATCTTTTCATTACATACTTATATATGCTTGTCTATCAACATCAAACACACATGTTTAAATAGATTGACATAAGTCGATCTAAATAGTTTAAAACCAAGTTTTAATTGGTAAAACAATTCAACCCCCCTTCTAGTTTTCCACAGTTTCCTTTATGTCAGAGAGCATGTCCTACTCCGTTCGACTCTTAATAACCATATCGTCTACGTAGGTAGCACCTGCATTCTTCAGACCGAAGGGCATCTTCTTGTAGCAATACACGCCCTTTCCTGTAAAAAAGGCTGTTTTTTCTTCGTCTTCTTCCGCCATCTGTATCTGATGGTAACCCTTGTAAGCATCCATAAAACATTTCAGTCGAAACCCTCATAAGGATTCCACCTTCCAATCAATCTCTGGTAGAGAATAGCAGTCCTTCGGACAGGCCTTGTTGATATCTGTGAAATCTACACACATCTGATAACATCAAATAGTCGTGATTATTATGTGTCAATTTCCCCCGATAATGCTTGTAATTTATATCATTTATACGAATTTACGCTTGTTTTCCATTATTTTCCACTTTCAGGTAAATTACGAGCATTTGAGCTAAAGAGACGCGAAACTGGAGAAATATCTAAAGATTTATCACAGTATGCTACTTTGAAGAAGTTACGGCGTAACTCGTCTCTCACATTACGCCGTAACTATTGCGTGACTCAGAAAACCAACTTATCAGAAGGGTACGGCGTAACTCTTCCCAAAGGTTCCACGCCGCTGATATTTACGCCTGATAAGGTTTTAAAATGTACCTTTTTGAGGGGTCGTTTAAGCCCTTATTTGATCACTTTTGTATTCGTTATTGCTTAATATCGTTCCTTTTCACCTTTTAGGTCTCTTGAAGGCAAACTGCTGTAATGGCACTTATTTGGACGAAAAGGCGTGGATATATGAAGAAAATGGCCAAAGTCAAGAATCGAGACACTCAAGCTGCTAAAATACAAGGGGACGGCGTCACTGCTTAATCTGCGACGCCGTCGGAGGAATTTGTGACGGCTCAGAAGAGAAATTGCTAGTTTTTAAAGGACGGCGTCGGGCTTTAAAAGAGTAGGCGTTCGCAACTCAGACGGCCTAGATTCAATCCAGACGGCGTCAGAAGCTAAAGAGGACGGCATCACAATCATAAGGTTACGCTGTCGCAAGATTAACTTGGCCAAGACGAAACCCTAATGACGGCGACACGACGGCGTCACAAATCATAAGGTGACGCCGTCGCACATGTAATCTTATATATAGAATCCGAATTTTTCAGTTTTAGAGGGTAGTCTTTTGGGTAAACTTTTGGAGTAAAACCTAAACCGAACCAAGGTCGTATTTTAGGGTTCTAAACCCTATCTTACACCAAGATAAGTTGTTTACTTCATTAATTTAATTATGTCTTCAATTATTTGTGTGTATGCTTGCATGTTCTCCATGTCCGGCTAATTTACTTGTGTGTTTGCTTAGGGAATATGAAACTTAATTATTGAATATTGATTGGTTGTCTCTTATCTTAATTGTAAATGATCTAGTAATGCGATAGGTCATTCGTTGTGTACTTAATGCTTGATTAATCTTTGTGAACCTTAGGTTATAGCACTTTGAGTTGTTGTAAGCTAAACCATCCAAAGAGGCCTTAGAGTAAGAGTTTATTATCCCTAGTGGGTTTTGTAGACGAGACCCTTTGGTAACTTCAAAGAGTTAGGGAGAAACGCATACCCTACAACCTTAGACACACAACGCAATTAGGAATAAGGACGTGACAATTCAACCACCAATAGGAGATAATTAAGGAGTAGTAAAACCTAAGTAACACATCTTTAAATTATCATACGAGCACACAATAATTAGACATAGACTACCACCACCTTAGTTTAGATATTTAGATAATAGTAGAGTAATCGGTAGAAATACCAACCCCCCAAATTCAAACCCCGAGATTCGTACTTTTCCTTTTCTAAAAAACATAAAAAGATAAAAAATAATCTTCCTCAACCCCAACCTTAGCGTAGTAACTTCTCACTAGCATTCCTATTCCCCTAGAGAACGCTATCAATTCCCGTGGCTTACCCTAATACTACACTACAACGATTAGGTTCACTGCCTAGGGTGTTGAAAAACTTGCTCGACGAAAAGGAAGTTCCTTTGATCCCGAACGCGCTGTGTAAGCATATCAAGTTTTTGGCGCCGCAGCCGGGGAATAGTTATTGTTTAGGCTTGATTTCTATCTCGTTTAGGTCTACTCACAAGATTCCTATCAAGTGAGATTTTTTCTTTTTATTAGATTCCTTGTAGTCTATCCCCCTTCTTTGTGCCTTTGTTCGTAAAACTTATCCATTGACTATTCCGTTAGCCGTTATGGAGAACGCGAATCCGCCAAAATTTTCACCCAACCGACATAATCCAATACATAATCTACCCTTTCCACTCCAAAATGAGATCTTAAGGTTCCGACAACATCATGATGAATCCTTTCCCGAGGCATGGGCTCGAATTAAATACTTACTACAAAAATTCCTTCATCATGGTCTTGATTTGTTGTCTCCACTCCAATTATTTTACACTCGTATCAACCACGAAACCCAAATGAGACTTGACTATATAGCGGATGGGGATATTTGGGGACATGGTGTTCAAGATGCATGGGAAATCTTTGAGATTCACGCCCAATTTAGAAGTGAAACATGGGACCCAAAAAATGAAAGTTTAGACCTATTCTCAATTTGGAAGGTTCAGTCGAAAAGGTTGTTTAGGAAGGAGATGATTAGAGGCCCTACAATAGTACAAAATGAATGCATAGGAGATCTAGATATAATGGAAAGTGAGGTGGAAACTCCAAGCCCACAAGCCCTACCATCACTTGAGGAACACACACTGCCCATAACTTACCCGGAAGAAGTAGAAGAGACTATAGGAACCCCGATTGATATAGAACCTTTGGACCAAATGCCACTAGAGAATGTAGGTTTAGATGCTTGTTGTCATGACCTCTCTCTTAGTCCTAGGGAAGTTCCTAATTTTGATGAACCGGAGCCTCAACCAAAAACCTTACCCAATTTTCCGTCTTTAGATGTGAATCTTGGAATTGAATTAGGCCCCAATCCACACATCAAAATAAATAATCCGGGTAGTTGCTTGATAAAGGTGGTAGACTCTAGTCCATGTAGAGTGGAAGCTAATATAGGAGTAACTCATGACCTTACACACTTATATCACCCATTCATGGTTGATAACAAGAAACATTATGGGTTTAAACCGGGTTTATTAGGTCAAGATGGATCCTTAACTAAGAATCTTTTGAAGTTGATAGAAGATGATCCATTTTTAGGAGAGAGATTTGATTCACCCGCTACACCAATTGAATTAGGTAAGGTTATAATGAATGGAGCACACTCCTTTGAGCACATAAATCACCCATCACCCTCTCCTCACGTAGCAAATTTCCACCCTAAGGGTGTGTATTGCTACTATCACCCACACTTAAACTTAAGTGTAGGGAAAACTTCCCCTTTATCTGTTAAATAAGGGTAGAGTCAGGCTCGTGACTCGAACAAAAACAAGCGCTTCTTGGGAGGCAACCCATGTGTATTTGTTTTTCATTTTCATTTGTGTGTCGTATATCTTTTATTAATTGTTTATTCTCATGTTTGAATTTGTAAAAATGCTTTATTTTGTCTTTAACCTCGTCTTAATTACATATAAAGGTATTTTACATAAGGGATAAGTGTAGGGAGGATTACATACGTTTTCAAAAGAAACGTGAACATGAGAATTACAATTATTTAAAAGATATATATGTGTGAGTCAAATGCTTGTATCGAGTCATAATGGATGTTTTGCAGAAATCTTTCCAGATTCTAAAGATGTAAATTTTCCAGAATTTTTTTTCCAGAAAATCGTGACCGGTTTTTGTCGGGATAACCTGACGGCGTCAGGATTGCAATCTGACGGCGTCAGGAAGGAGTAAAAACATCAGATTACTTTTTCTCGTTTTCTGAGCTACTTAAAATTTCTGGAATTTTCCAGGTCTTAATTTTCTTAGAAATTCTGTAAACATCCATTCCACAAGCATTATATCCTAGTTTAGTAGAGTCTTATATATATTATTACCGCCGATTTTACGCGAAGGTTTCGTTTGTTTTCTTCAAGTGTGCAGGTTTTGTTTATCAAGAAGAAGATACATAAAGTTGGAAGGAGCTTTTCACGCATACATTCTTCTTGGAAAGGATTTAACCACTACTTCACACACGGATCCTACCGAGCTAATCAGGGGAGTATTAGTTTCTTTCGTTTTTGATTACCTTCTTTTATCATAACTTTGATACTTTCGGGGAACATTGGGGACAATGTTCAGTTTAAGTGTAGGGAGGTAAAATAAAATGGGAACTTTGAAACTATGCTTATCCTTGATTATTTGCTTTGTCCAATTGCATTTGCGTAATAAACCATGAGAAAATGTCGGTTAGGGTAATTTTGGCACCAAATTTAAAATTTTTCATAATATATAGGAGTGGGCCATTAGTCTTAACAAAAGCGTCTCACGGATAGGAAGTTTCATGAGTAGCACAAAACCCTTTACCACTTAAATTCCACCAAAAATGTGAGGATCGCCCTTAGATTAGTAGGAATTAAAGCATTCATTTTTAATGCTTAGAGTGTGAACCGGTAGTATATTAGATTCTAGAACTTGTTTTGTGATGCATTCCGAGATCGCTAGTAAGACTACACTTGTGTAGTTAGGAATAACTAAATGATAAGAGGCATTAGGATAACCCTTGTTTGATACCCGTAATATAATTACTTCTTCCACATCGGTTGAGTAATTCCCCCACACCCTTGCGTTGTACTCATCTTTAGTACACGATACCCCTAGTTAAACCCTCAGAGCCTATCCTTTTCGCGGTTCTCGTGATGTTTCGGTTTTCCGGAATATCAATGAAGAGCATTGTTTACACCCCACCCCCAAATTTACACCCAAATCACCTTAGCCTACCCTATATGCACTCACTTTTAGTGCATTATTGTTATCACCCAAAACCCTTAGTTCAATTATCTAGTTGCTTGCATGAGTTGCTAAGTTGAGTCATATCTTTTGTACACAGTTTTGGGACGATTGGGATTCATGGGAAAAGTTAAAGTTTATGAAATAACGGGAAGGGAACGTTAAATTCAAATTCCCTTTGTTTGCGTAATAATGTACCCCAAGTGTTTTGATCTTTTCAATTCGGGTCATATTAGTGTTAGAGTAATAAAAACTCAAGTGTAGGGATGTGCTATAAACCCCTATCATTTTGATGTTATCATAGAGGATGGTAGAGTAAAAGTGTATGAAAAAAAAAATCGAAAAAAAATAAAAAAAAGAGAAAAAGAAAAAAAAAACAGAGTGTTAAAAAAAAAATACGGGCTACCATCCTACATCTATCTTTAAATTTATGTTTGTTTATTTCAGTTATCTAGAGTTTAGAGTGTCGAGTCTTGGCTTAGCAACGCCATTCTTCGTATGCATTTAACATAGAGATTTTTGACTTGCCACCACTAAATAGCCTATCCCACCAAACCCTTTGTTTCCCTACCGTAAGCCTAACGTTACAACCCTTTAAAGACCTCTTTGATAGTCTTTCTTAGGTGCTTACGCCAAAGCGATGGAGGTTTGATCTATTCTCAAGCCTATGGTAATCTATGTACTAGGACCGGTTAATGAGTGTTTATCTTCCATTTCCAATTTGTTATATTTCATATACACCCGAGAGATGTGAGTATCCAAACACCCCATGTGAGGTGCTAGTATGTAATTTCCGTGCTTGTTATGACTTTTGCGGGGCTTATATGTGTTGTGGACTGTTTTAAACCAGTGCTTCATGACCCCTAACTTATAAATTAATTGGCTAAAAGCACATTTGCTTGAGGACAAGCAAATACCAAGTGTAGGGATATTTGATAAGGTTTTAAAATGTACCTTTTTGAGGGGTCGTTTAAGCCCTTATTTGATCACTTTTGTATCCGTTATTGCTTAATATCGTTCCTTTTCACTTTTTAGGTCTCTTGAAGGCAAACTGCTGTAATGGCACTTATTTGGACGAAAAGGCGCGGATATATGAAGAAAATGGCCAAAGTCAAGAATCGAGACACTCAAGCTGCTAAAATACAAGGGGACGGCGTCACTGCTTAATCTGCGACGCCGTCGGAGGAATTTGTGTCGGCTCAGAAGAGAAATTGCTAGTTTTTGAAGGACGGCGTCGGGCTTTAAAAGAGTAGGCCGTCGCAACTCAGACGGCCTAGATTCAATCCAGACGGCGTCAGAAGCTAAAGAGGACGGCGTCACAATCATAAGGTGACGCCGTCACAAGATTAACTTGGCCAAGAAGAAACCCTAATGACGGCGACACGACGGCGTCACAAATCATAAGGTGACGCCGTCGCACATGTAATCTTATATATAGAATCCAAATTTTTCAGTTTTAGAGGGTAGTCTTTTGGGTAAACTTTTAGAGTAAAACCTAAACCGAACCAAGGTCGTATTTTAGGGTTCTAAACCCTATCTTACACCAAGATAAGTTGTTTACTTCATTAATTTAATTGTGTCTTCAATTATTTGTGTGTATGCTTGCATGTTCTCCATGTCCGGCTAATTTACTTGTGTGTTTGCTTAGGGAATATGAAACTTAATTATTGAATATTGATTGGTTGTCTCTTATCTTAATTGTAAATGATCTAGTAATGCGATAGGTCATTCGTTGTGTACTTAATGCTTGATTAATCTTTGTGAACCTTAGGTTATAGCACTTTGAGTTGTTGTAAGCTAAACCATCCAAAGAGGCCTTAGAGTAAGAGTTTATTATCCCTAGTGGGTTTTGTAGACGAGACCCTTTGGTAACTTCAAAGAGTTAGGGAGAAACGCATACCCTACAACCTTAGACACACAACGCAATTAGGAATAAGGACGTGACAATTCAACCACCAATAGGAGATAATTAAGGAGTAGTAAAACCTAAGTAAACACATCTTTAAATTATCATACGAGCACACAATAATTAGACATAGACTACCACCACCTTAGTTTAGATATTTAGATAATAGTAGAGTAATCGGTAGAAATACCAACCCCCAAATTCAAACCCCGAGATTCGTACTTTTCCTTTTCTAAAAAACATAAAAAGATAAAAAATAATCTTCCTCAACCCCAACCTTAGCGTAGTAACTTCTCACTAGCATTCCTATTCCCCTAGAGAACGATATCAATTCCCGTGGCTTACCCTAATACTACACTGCAACGATTAGGTTCATTGCCTAGGGTGTTGAAAAACTTGCTCGACGAAAAGGAAATTCCTTTGACCCCGAACGCGTTGTGTAAGCGTATCAACGCCGTAACTACTGCATTTACTACGACGTAGCCAAGTTTATTGAAAACTACGGCGTAACCACTCATTAGGTTACGCCGTAACTAGCAGATCTACTGCAAAATACGAAGAAATGGAAGGTTACGGCGTAACTCTTATATTAGTTACGCCGTAACCCAGATCTGGTCTATAAATACCCCACGAATTCCAGCATTTCTAATCATCCCATTCCACACACAACACTCAGAGAACGTGGGAAAAAGCTCAAGGCAGGTCTAGAGGAGCATACGGAGCTGTCTTCAAGGGAGAAATCACTCTCCTACGATAAACATTAGCGTTTTATATTTATTTTACTTTCAATTCATGTATTTCGTACCTTTGAATATTGAATTGGTTTGCATGATTAATATAAGCGGCTAAGCACCTCTTGGTGCTAGCCTAGTTATGATTCCTTAACTGTTTTGTTTGCGTTTACTTTACTTCCGTACAATTATTTCTAAGTGTATGCATGCATAGTTTATTGGTAGCCACCCTTGGTCCGGTAGTTTTGAATGGCGGTAGAGGCCAATTGCCTATGATATATGACCAACTGACCCTAGGTGAGCGGACTGAGACGGGAAGGGTAAGATATGACCAACTAATGACCCTTTCTACTTGTACGATTTGACCAACTGATCACCTATCGTTTGGATGAACATAAGAATTAGGGGGTGCGTGTCTAAGTTCCTAACGGTTGGGCATTCACTATTATAAATCTAGCAAGTAGTGGTACTTAATGACCTGGCTTAGGGGACCAGGAACAACAGGACTTATGAGGGGACACCTGACTTCTCCTGTGGTGGCATCTTTGCTGATAGGTTAGGGCGAATTGACCAAATGCTGTCCTCTCAACTTTGACCCCACCTGAAGTAATTGGAAGTAAGTAGACGTAGACATAACTAGCTAGGAGGATTAACTAGGTTAGCACCACTCTCCTCTATTGATTTCCCTTTATCCTTTATTTGCTTTTAATTGCTTTATTCTGCTTTAGTAGTTTAATTAATTAAATCCCTATCGAAACTATTATTAATCTGTGACACCTAGACTTAGTAATAATCCAACACACATAGCTCTTGGGACGACCTCGGCTTTACCGATTACTACACTACACACGACCGGGTACACTGCCCGTTAGTGCATTAGGGTAGACCATAGGTATAACGAGACTTTATAAATATTAAAACCTGTTCAGTAAAACCTGCATTAAGTTTTTGGTGCCGTTGCCGGGGAGTTATTTTAGGATTAATATTAAGTCTTTCATTTCGTTTTAAACTTTTCTCACGATCATATTTCAAGTTTTCAGGTACCATGGAAGTTGTTAACATCGATGACCTGACTCTTGAGGAATATTTGGCGTTAACAAGAGAAGAACAAAGACCAGGGATTGTTAGGCCAGCTATAGCAGAAGATGCTCAATTCGAAATCAAACCTCAATTCATGAGGGAATTACGTGCAAATCCCTTCTCTGAAAGCATCACCGATGATGCCCATGAACATATAGACAACGTCGAGTACATTGTCAGCCTATTCAAGATTCCGAGAGTCTCACACGATGCTATAATGTTACGAATATTCCCTATTTCTCTTACGGGAGCTGCAAAAAGATGGGTTGATCGATTACCTGCTCGGACTGTCAACACTTGGCCTATCTTAAAAAAGTGTTTCATTCAGAGATATTGTCCTCCATCAAAGACGGCTAAGCAATTGGAAGAAATCCATAACTTCAAGCAAGAGGGTGATGAAACGTTATACCAAGCTTGGGAAAGATATAACGAATTGTTGTACAAATGCCCTACTCATGATCTCAACAGCCAACAAAAGGTGAACGTCTTCTACAAGGGTCTGAACATCTCCTCAAGATAAATGATTGATTCTCAATGGCCGATTCCTAGTATGACACCCACTTTGGCTTTAGAAACTATTCAAAAAATGGCAGACCACTCTCACAAATGGCACAAAGGAGGGAGCAACCGAAGTAAGAATGGAGATATGGAAGGCCTTGCAGCAATAAGCAAAAAAATAGAAAGCCTTGGAAGAGAAATGAAGAAGCTCAAGAAAAATATGCATTCCATTCAAGTAGAGCGAAACGGGACTCCACCTTCTAAGAATGTTCCTCCAACGAGGAAGCTAAAAGGACCGGAGAAGTTAAATATGGAAGAGAATCCCCTTTCAACAACTAAAATAATAACGGGCCCATATATCGAGAAAAATCCCCTGGGTTCTACACAAGAATCAACAACAATCCTCCTAAACCTAGCCTTGAAGAAATAATGCACATGCACATCGAAGAATCTACGAAAAAGGGAGATAAACTCAAGGAATGGATGGTCAAAGTAAAGGAGGACACCAATATGAACCTACGTAACCAAGATGCTGCGATTAAAAACCTCTAAACACAAATTGGGCAATTGGCTAAAAACCTTGAAACAAGTAATGCTAAAGCCATTGCCTGCAAGGCCATATTTGCGCAAGATAAAGCAAAGAAAGAGCAATGCACATCCTCTATCACTAATGATCTTTCCGGGATTAAATACCTAAGAGAGGATGATAAATCAGAAGACGACGAAGTCCTGCCAAGCCAACTTCCTAAAAACAGCAATACCAGGAAAGTTTTCTTCTCCCATGCACTATTGGTAACATTAAGATTCCCGCATTAGCTGATTTAGGGGCCGGGGTAAACCTTATCTCTACCACTTTATTTGAAAAAATAAAACTTACCAATTTAAAAGAAACAACTATTATGATAGAAATGGCTGATTCCTCTAAAGCTGTACCGAGGGGAATTGTGAATAATGTGCTTCTAAAAATTGGAAATTTTTTCTTCCCAACTGATTTTGTGGTTATTGACATGGGGAAGCGGGAGGCTTACAACTTAATTGTTGGAAGACCTTTTCTGGCCACTTGTAGGGCCCAGATTAAGGTTTTTGAAAAACAAATTTCTTTGGGAACTGAAAATGAACAAATAACTTTTAGTATGAAAGAGCATTAAAAACCAAAAATTGAAATTTCAAATAATGTTGATGTTGTTAATGTTCAATCACTAGACCCGCTCTACACTCTAATCCTATTACTGATGATAGTAGAGAGAATATTGATAATTGTAAGTAGAGACAGGAAGAAATTGTCCAAGGCATTGAGGAGACTCCGGTTCCAAACAAACATTTTAGCAACTCGATGTCACCCAAGGATAGCGATTCAGTGACAGCATGGCCACCATTTACTCGTCCTCAAAAATGTGAAAGAAAGGCGAATGAATGGATATACCCTCATAAGGGAGAGAGACATGATATTGAATTAGCATTGGAAGATTGGTACAAAATAAGATTTGGGAACTCAAAAATCCATAAGGGGCTGGTTAAGCAGTATAAATACAATCATCTCACTGACACAATAAACGGTGCAAGATCCAGCATCAGTATTACTAGTAGTCTTATTTCTGAAGACGATGACAGGGGAAAATCATGTGATAAATGGCTTTCACATGATTTTGGAACAGACGGCATCCGTAATTCTACAAGAAAAAAAGGTTCGACAAATGGATGAATGAGTGCCAACGAGTGGTGGAAGTGGGCCAGATCCATAGGCCACCATAGAAGCTCCGCGGCTTTGAGTCTAACTTAAAGACTCGTAAATAATGAAAAGTCCTCTTTCGGGAGACAACCCGAATTATCCCTTTCTTTTGTTTTCTTTCCATTTCTGTAGGGTTTTGTGTTTTTTAACCATTTTTGCAGGAAACGAGGAAGTAATTGCTGCTGCAGTTTACTGATCAGTTACGGCGTAACTCATCTTTGTGATTACGCCGTAACCAACCTTTTAGCAGCAGATTTCCTAACGCACTACCAATTACGGCGTAATACCATCTCAGTGGTTACGCCGTAACCAACGGCTTTGCAGCTTATGTCAGGTTTTGCTAGTTACGGCGTAACTCCCTCAAAAGAGTTACGACGTAACCTTCCTCTGCTTTAATTCTTTCATTTTAAAACACAATAGCCTTGTATTAGTATTTTAAATGAACTTTGTGGGTGTGTTCCCTGTAAACCCTCATGAGACTTCACTCGTCCACTTGGAACACCAAGTGGTTTAAAAGGCTTGTTGCATTCAATGCAACCGTGATTCCTACGAAAGTGAGTTAGGTTTGTTTTTCATTTTTCATTTTTCATTTTTCATTTTTTTTTCTTTTTAGAATTATGCTTGGCAGTAGTGTGATTTCAGGGATTGAAGTTTGTTCATGATGCTTATATGAAAGCACGTCTCTTTTTCGTGGGCCTTCCTTCTTTATGGAGCAAATTTCAGGGAAGTTCTCACTCTAATTCTACTTTTCTCTTCACCTTTATTAAAGCTTAGTACAAAAGGGACTTTGTACAATTCAAGTGGGGGGGGGGCGGGAGTAGAATTATCTCTTGAACATTATTTTGCCCTCGTTTTCTAGTTTATTTTGAAAAATTATGCCATTTTTAAAATTTTGACATGTTTTTCTTAACATAACTAGATTAGACCTTAGCCGAGCAGATACAACCCTTGATATTATATGGTGAGATTAGTCTTATCCGTTTCCAATATTTTACCCCAAATCCACCAAATTATGAGTGTGCCGGTAGCTTGTAAACTTTAGAACTTGGCCTTTGCATCATTTCGAGACCATAGACGAGGTATGTTGAGTTAGCTCGATGTATTTGGACTCTTCAGTTTTAGAAGACAGTTTTATAGGATTATCACCCAAACATCCTACCATTGTGTGTCTATCGATTAGTAACCTCGACTTCTCGACCCCCGTGTGAAACCCTATTGTTGCACTCACCTTTAGTGCAAGATACCCCTAGATACACCCTTCTGAGCCATTCCTTTAATTTTGGTAACCCGATATATTGTTTCGATACACCTATACACCTTAGCCTACCCTGTAGTCTTTATTTGTGATTGGGAAGTCATCATTTGCCTAAGTTCAAGGTTCGAGTGGAAAGGTTCGGAAATCACGCTTTCATCGACAACATTCCTGAAGATCATTGAAGACCCCCCGAATTCCCATTGTTCATCTCAAGTGGGGGGGATATTATGTTTAGTATTTATTGTTATGTTAAAAAAATAAAAAATAAATAAAAAAAAAAGAAGTTGTTATGATTTAGTTATTGTAAAGTGCAATGTTATAAGCACTGTAGTATGATCTTATTAGATTTAGTATCGAGGAGGCCACCTCGGTCACATTTGAAGATTGGAGTTGGTAGTTATGCCAACAGTTGGAGAAAAGGTAGTGTGCCCATCACGACGTCCTATAATGACACATCTACCTTATATTTCATGATCCGGTTTCTTGACTTCAAAGCTTGAACTTTGGGCGGACGGTAAGTGGTGATGACTTGGTTATAGATTTAGACTACCTGCTTGTTTTTTTATTTTACACCATTTATATATCCCATGTCTTATCCTACCCTTTTAGTCATGAAGCATGTCTAGGTGATGCAGCGAGAAATCTTTGGTGTCTTGCCCATGGATTTCGTCATGTATCATTGATTTTGTCCACTTCGCCGTGACATGTTAGTAATGATGAGTCACCCCTTAACCTTTGTCGTGTCTACCCATATTACCTTCAAGAATTGTTTAGCCCTTAACTCTAGTGGTGGAGATTTGTGTAACCGCCAAGCTTATGATAGAATACATGCTATGACTGTGCGATTGAGTGATCACCCCGAAATTGAAACTTAGAATAGTTGAGAGATTTGAGTGTTTTGTTCCCCTTTCATGAGGTGTTCGGCTTTGTTTTATTCTAGCATAAGGGATTTGTAAACTTATATTTTCCAGGTTATGGGAGATATCTTTTTGGGTAAAGGGGAGTATTCCTGCACCCTGGTAAAGTATATTAACCAAAAAATTGAAGTACAACGGATGAGAGTGAGTCCCTCATCTCAGTCCCTCAGGACACTTACAGACTAAAATATAAGAATGACACACCATTCTTATAACTTACAAAAATGAACCAATCAAAAATGATAAAAGTAACTAAAACATTACAATGCTACCCAAGACATAAACTTGAGCCTTCTAAATCACTTTGGCTGTCCACCTACTTCCATGAAGAAACCTCCAACTAGCCCACTCAGAAGTGTTAACGATCATCATATACCCAGGGATCATCGGATTAGAAATTAGTGCACAAATTTCATACAACATATGGTGATAGACTCTAAAACCACGGATAGAGTAAGAAGCTTAAACTCGCAAATGTATATGTTTAGATGCAACACCAAATACCAATAAGAACGACCAAAGAATATGTAAACACCTAGACACTGCAACCACGCGCCATGCACCAGCAGCAATCCAAGTAGTGATTTTTTGAACAAGAACCAACAAAACTTGACTTACACAAGATTCCTTGACTTCCACTCTCACAAACCATGAAGTAGACGAAGCTGCACTTACGAGTCCCAAACACCCACTTCATCATGCCATAACGATTCACAACAGCATCATGAACACCATGCAAATCGATATGAACAACCTGCCATAGACACAACTAGGGTTTTCCAACCCTAACTTACACAATCAATCACAAGACCAGCAATAAAACGAAACCCTAATAATTATGGATTCGTTATCTTCAAAGAACAATTCCAAAAACGCCTTAACCAAGAACAATATGCAGGAACACGTGAATCAAGGCATAATCAGCACCACCTCTTATGGGAGATATCTTTTTAGGAATCTTTCACGTAGAGTTCAAGTGGGGGGATATTTGATAACATCAAATAGTCCTGATTATTAAGTGTCAATTTCCCCCGATAATGCTTGTAATTTATATAATTTATATGGATTTACGCTTGTTTTCCATTGTTTTCCACTTTCAGGTAAATTACGAGCATTGGAGCTAAAGAGACGCGGAACTGGAGAAATATCTAAAGATTTATCACAGTATGCTACTTTGAAGAAGTTACGGCGTAACTCGTCTCTCACATTACGCCGTAACTATTGCGTAACTCAGAAAACCAACTTATCAGAAGGTTACGGCGTAAGTCTTCCCAAAGGTTACAACGTAAATATATTAGGTAAAATGAGGTTCCACGCCGCTGATATTTACGCCGTAACTACTGCATCTACTACGACGTAACCGAGTTTATTGAAGACTACGTAACCAGCAGATCTAGTGCAAAATACGAAGAAATAGAAGGTTACGGCGTAACTCTTATATTAGTTATGCGGTAACCCAGATCTGGCCTATAAATACCCCACGAATTCCAGCATTTCTAATCATCTCATTCCACACACAACACTCAGAGAACGTGGACATAAATACCCCACGATATTTACATGATATCACAATATGTGATATCACAATATTTACATGATTAATGTTATTATTTTATTAAATATCACACTAGATAAAAAAAAATACATAGCCGATGGTTACACCATATCATTAATATTACAAAGTTAAAAGCATCTATTTTTACATCTATATAATGGATTCAAACGATCTCAACGTTGTGTATGACCTGTTTGTGGGACAAAATGTTTAAAATTTCGTCACGCACCAAGCCCATCTTCATCAAGTGTCCAAAGTTATCATTGCTTGCGATGTCACCATGTTTCTTTGACAATGTCGTTGGTTGCAATGTTCATTTCACAAAGGCCATCTTCACCTTGTAGCCTTGGACGCTTTTTATATTTCGGTAGAATATCTAAGTTTCTTGTCAAATAAAAAACCATAGTATATCCTCCAGGATCATGAATAACAAATTGGAAAAAAAATAGTAAATTCAAATACATAATTTTCAGTAAGAACACTTTTTTTTTGGTGAACTAACTTTGTTATTGAAGTGTAGGATAGATATGGTTGTAATGTTAGGTTTTTATAACAAGAGTAAGTTACTTTTTTGATGTGATTACGCGTGCAAACTTGTAAATAAATAAATCATAACGTCACGAAACTAATAATGTCACTAACAAACTTAAACGTTTAATATGTTGTGAAAAATAAGTGATAACATAAACTTTAAAACTTAAAGTTAACTAACCAACGAAACTTTTCACGGCGTCATTGGACTATTGGACGAACAAGTGACATTGGACTCGTAACAATCATTAACACATCACCTTGAATAAGTAGATAACAAAACCATCTGTTGACTAACATAATGTCTTTCGATATGTTGGTTCTTTTGGCTAAATATCTTTCAGATCACGACATGGACGCTCAAATGAATGTGGATGCACCAAATGTTCTCACCATTGCTGATATCTTCCCTAATGGCTATCCGATGAAGATTGGAAAGAACAACCTTCGAGTTGACTTTGAAACTCTCACCTGCTCAGAGTCTTCTTGCTTGATTGCTGTGGATATTTTGAAGAATCATCCTTATCAGAACATGCTCTCCAACTCTGCTACTGTTCCAGAGATCTACATTCATCAGTTCTGGAATACAATGCAAAAGATCAAAGGACAGAATGCTGTGACAGTGACTCTCAACCACAAACAAGTCACCATCACACCTGCAGACTTAAGGACTGTTCTCCTCATTCCCGACATCGAGCCAACCGATTATGTTGCTGCACCAACTGAAGAGACTGTTCTCCAATTCATGATCGACATTGGTTATGACGAAGCAACAGGAGTAATCACTAAGCATTCATACGTGGAACTTAAGAATATTCCTCAACCCTGGAGAACACTCTACATCATCATCACCAAATCAGTTTCTGGTCGTGACAGTGGCTATGAGCATCCCAAGCTCATAGAACTACAGATCTTTTGGGCTTTGATCAACATGAAGCACATCGAAATTGAAGCTCTGATATGGGACGACATGGTGTCATTCCTCAAAAAGCTTGGCTCAAAGATTCCTTATATCAGATATACAAAACTGTTGATCCAAAGAGCACTTGGGCTTAATCCTGATATCCCCAAGAGACTCAATGACCCCAACAATCACGACATGTTGTCTGAACCTACTCTAACAGTCAGATTCAAGGAATCAACTACAAAGAAACAGAGTGCTGTGCTGCTGGATTACCTTCTGTCTGATGAAAATCAAAAAGCTCTACACATACAAAAGGTATCTGGTAGCAGTTGCAGAAGACAAAGTTGGTTTTCTTGATGAAAAATCTTCTAGTACACCTACCAGGAAAACCAGACGAGGGAGTTCAAGCAGTGCCGCAAGCACTGAGAGTCAATGAAAGTTCCCAAAGAGGAAACCTCCACTCAAAAGGAAAGTTCCTTCTAAGGAAGCTGTTCCTATTCCCGTTCCTAAGCCTGAACCGCCAAGAAAGCTAGTGGACGAAAGCTCTGAAGAAACAGAATCAGACGATGAGATCTTCTACTCTGAAACTAGAACCGATATTACTCCATCAGTAGCTAGACCTCCTAGTCCACCAGCAGATAAAAGAAAAGGGAAAACTCCAGTGATTGAGCATGATAAGGAGAGCTCTGAAGAAGAACCAATAGATGAGCAAAAGGAATATCAAAGGAAGTTGAAGGAACTCCGACAAAAACACTTTGCCGAAGAATTCGTAAAAGATCAAACTCGTGGCCCTGGAGGTTCAAGTGGTGGTACACAAGCAACACCAGTTCTTGATGCGGTTAATCAACCCGATAAGGGAACTGGTACAACCATCACCCACGATCAACAACAACGGCAGATTGAGGATTCCATCAACTTTGATATTGAGGAACCAGTAACAGAAAAGACTGAGAAAACTCCTGCTGATGATACAAAGGCTGTTGATAAGGCTAAGTCTGGAAATGAAGAAGAAACCGCCTATGATCATTTTCTTCTAGACAGTCCCGCTCATTCTAAGGAGGAAACTTCTGAACCACCGAAGGACCCCAAGTCTCCTCATCTCTCTTCATCATCAGATTCATCATCTCATTCTTCACCACCACCATCAAAAAGATCAACCAAATCAACATCCAAATCAGTGAAGAAGCCAACTGCCTCTTGGATTTCTCATGCAAAGACTCGAATCGTTAAAGCTGTCAAGCAGGTCAGGAAGAAAGACATACTTTACAGAAAGCTGAATTTCCTCGCTGACCAAGTACAGTACCTTCATGACGAGAATGAAAAGATGTCAGCTGAAAGGGAGTACATCCAGAAATTCATGCAACGTGACTTTCAAGGGGAAATGAACGAGATGATCAAAGGGTACACTCACAAGTTCCTTCTTCACATCGTTCCTGGAGTTACAAAGGAGATGTTTACCAAACAACTCTATCTGAATCTCTTACATTTGGCCAAGCAAACTATGAAATCAACACCTTGGCATGTAAACATCAATCCAGTTGATCCCATAATCTTCTCAGATCTTTGAATTTGTTAACCGGCTGGTAGCTCAAATGTCTAAACGCTCTGCAACATTTGCCTCCTATGAAGGTAAATTGTTTGAAGCATTGCTGGAATACCAACTCAAATCAGCATGCAGAGAAGAAGCTGAAAGGCCTAAACTTCTAAGAGACGATGAAGATAAGGATAAGGATAAGAATAACGAGCCTAAACGCCCAAAGAAGTTTGGTGAATCATCTTCCATGCAACCTCCACCCCAAAGGACTCCAGCTCAACAAAGATCTCCTCCTCACTCTTCTACTGAAAAACCTCAGGATTCTGAGTTACCACCCCAGACTCAGAAAACCTGTGATCACTTTGAGTATACGGGTGGTGACGATGAGGTAGTCTGTGAGCCCCAACAACAACCCACCTCTCCTGACAAAGTTAAGAAACCAAAATCCTCATCTAGGCCTAAGAAAAAGAAGAAGAAGGCGCCTACGGCTGACGTCCTATCATGGCTAGATGAAGATGACACCGATGAATACGACTGGTTCTCTACACTTGTTAATTCCACTCCCTACCCACCTGAAGGTCAAGATTTGGTAGACGGTAGTACATTGGAGCATGCAAAGTTACTGCAAGAAAAATTCCGAGTGAAGAAGATGACGAAATCAGAGTTGAAACGAATCAAGAATGAAGCCTTTCAACTGCTAAAAGACAGGTCGGAAAGTGCCATCGAGGTTGAATACCATCTTGAAAACATAGCACGAGCCATGTCTAACAACATTGATTGGCTCAACCCTGAAGCAAACATCGACTTTACCACAAGAGACAACGCTCCATATTACACCGATTGGTCTACACCTCTACCAACAATTGGCCGACCAGAACAACCTAAGATTCCATTTCGATACTTCTTCAACAAATATTTGGAATTCCTTCTACATGGTGGCGATGGTTCAAGGAAATACGCTACATCACTTACACTTCCGTTCCCGGCAGCCATATACTCCAACTGCATAGCCATCGAAGAAAAGGCTACTCACTTGTTTTCTAACAATGTGGAACAGTATGATGTCGATGCAATGTACGGGATTCACCATTGGCCAGAACGCCGACGAATCTACTACAAGAGCTGCCAGGTTCGAAAGTCCCAACATGCAGTGTATAGTACTAAAGGGATCGTTGCTATTAAGCACGTTGATCTTTCCTCTAAATGGGACTACACTTTCCTAAAGAATATTGTGGTCAAAAGACAAGACGAAAGGGATTATGCATTCTGTGAAGCGGACTTTGAGAATTTGTCTCTCAACGACATTGAAGATCTGTATCTTGCAAAAGTACAAGGACGCATGAGACAATTCTCGACTGAAGTTCAACATGAATTCATCAAGTCATTACTTATCTTCATCAGAAGCATCATGATCAAGGAACGTGTAGAAGACTTACAACTCGTTGTTGAATCATATCAGACCCGTGTCAACTTCACCAGACCTCAGCTAGAACTTCCCGACATCAACCAGCTTCCACAATACACCCTCGTCAGCAAACCATTCGGCGTAGTTTATCGCAGTGAACTTCAACGAAATTGCTTGATGGCGTGTAGAGATCTTCACAAGTTTGGGAATCACACATTGAAGAAGGTTAGGGACGGATTGGCTTATAGGTTGAAGGATATACATGAAGACATTGGGAAACCAAAGCGATGGAACTCTCAGGACAGACGGGATGTGAAGAGGATCATCACTATGATTGATGAAAGGTTGTATCGAAGAGACCAGTTCAGAACATTAGAGAGCTTTGTAGGTGGTCGTCCCAGGATTACTCTCACGGGCTATCAACGCCCTGTTCGCATTCCTGGCAACATTACTGGACTACCTGGTACCCCTTAAACTGCTTCTATTTCATATTCATTTGGATGTGTGATTTATAATGACAATGGCTTGTGCACACAGTGTACAACCCGTTCTTGTAATGCAAGGACCCTGTGGTACGCTTCAGTGCCACAATCCTTATAAAAGGAGCGAAAGCTTCTTACTTTTGAGTAAAACCTATCAAACCTTTCAATTTTCAAAGGTTTTTGCTCAAAAGAACAAGTACTTCCCCTTATGATTTTTAAAAACCTCAACCGTTTATATCACTTGTTGAGGGGAGTATTTGACTTAAAAACTTTGTTCACAAATTGTTCTTTGTAGTTATCGTCCCACAAAACTCAAAATGGTCATATTTATTCTCAACATTTCTTCAAAAATAACATATATATATATATATGCCATTTTTTAGGGGGGGAGAATACGTGATAAGAAATATGTTGTGTTTTGCTAGTTGAATCCTCGTGCGAAAAGACTTCAACCCATGAATTGACGGGATTTGAACAGTCATACATTGAAAAGATTTGTCTTCCAAGACTTATACAAGTAAATTGTACCCATTCGAGAAGCTCTTGATAGACATGAACTTGGACGGGTTTGACAACCTTTCGGGGTTGTCCACATCTTCAAGGTAGTTATTAGAGCTAGTTGTCACCTAAAAGCTGACAATGTATCTCTTTAACTATGCAACGTAATCGTGTCTCGCAAGGAACTGTCTATCTTGAATCGATCAATTCAAAAAATGCGAACTATTTCCTCACTGTGCAGATTTCCGTAAAAACTCTTAAGCACATGTGGAGGGGGAGTATTTCTGAAAATCTAAAAATCTTGAAGTGTTCAAACAGGTTTTTCATTCACAAACACTTCGAGAGATTTTCATGAAAAATGGTTTTATGGCAATGGAGTTATAAGGTGATTAAGGTTAGGAATAACCGTCCTATGATCCGCCAGAGCCAGAGGGATCTACCCAAGGACACTACCAATAGTTAGAATTAGAAGTCCTTAGGTATGATTATAAAAAGGAGAAAATGAGAATCGGAGAAAGAAGGAGTTGAAGAATTAAAAAGAAATGCAAAGAAAAGGGTGAAAATAAATAGCCCTCCAGATTATTCAACTTAGGGCAGACACCGGGTTCAATTCATATGCTACTGGTTGTCACTTGATGACGCCGGTATTGAAGATTAAAAGTTGTCATGGACCCAGTGACGCATGCACTAAACCTTCTTAGCCACTCAAGTTTCTCTCAACAGAAGCTTGTTTCATTCTCACTGGGAACCCTACATAATCTATCGGCTTTCTCTTAGAAATTGCTGATATTGAAAAAAGAGACCCTCTCCCTAGTCTCCGCTCAGGAAAACCAAAACGCACTATTGAGTCTAGAGCCACGAGGTTCATCAAAAGATCTCTTAGGTACACTTGACATTTCATCACTTGTTTTTCAACAATAAGAACATCAGTGGTACGTTATCGAGTCCTTCACAGATCTTAGCAATCTGTCGAGAACATTTATGAGAGGTTCACAATTGTGATCCTCAGTGATTAAATGGAAACTCCTGCCAGGGTCAACATCAAACAGCCCTGACAGCAGGTCACTTCGGTAACTCCCCGTGGATTACGCTTAGTGTGTCTCAAACGGTCTACAGTCGTGAGGTGATGCTTCGGTATACCTCAGCGACTCATCTGAACTGTAGGTGTACTTCGGTACATCACGTTATCTCACTTGTGGGACTCCAGTTCAAGAACGGCCTTTGTGAGAATTAGAGTTGTGTTTTCACACTATGCTGTTAACACTCTCGAATTTCAAACTTGTAAGTGCCGGAATCCGCTTATTACTAACCTTTCTTATGTTTTCTTCTTATGGAAGCTCTGGAAGCAGACTGATCGTGCAGATTCTTCACATGCTCATGCCGACATCATCACTAATGGAAGTTCTATCTAAAGGCAACACAAAAGTCAGAATGATTCTTCGTCAAGTCAAAGAATCTGCAAAGTTTAAAGACTTAAAGAACTTCATCAGTACTGAAATCCAACGTCAAAGAGCGTGTGAGCATGTTGAAGAATGACGTGGAGACACTGGAGCAGCAAAGCAGACCTGAGGCAGACTTGATGCAGACAACAACAACATACTATCACTACCATCACAAAGAACAATGATCAAAGAACAAAGATAAAGATGACGTCAAAGCAGAACTGTTTAAAGAAAACAATTTCTCTACACTGGGGAGATTGTTCAAATCAAGGCAATTCTTCTCCCAAGAAAGAAGAAGGTCAGAAGACGTCAAAGCTATTATTACATCAGCACCTTCACCGTTTACATTCATTCATCACCAACATTTAGGGGGAGATTGTTGGAATCACTCCTAAACCTAATCCAAGTGTTAGTGATTCATATGTAATAGTTAGCTTAATTATGGCCTTTATGTTTGTTATTAGCTTAGGCTTATGTAGAAGGCCTATAAGCCTAGCCCCAAGTCCACTAAGGAAAGGAAGGGACTAGGAGTGTTGCCCTAGCTTCCTCTCCTATAAATACTCTTGTATAACCCTCACTTGAGGGTTGGTTGTTCAATTTATTCACTCTCTCACTCTTTACGCATAACCGGAATTAGTTCATACGTGTGTGTGTGTGTGTAGTTGTTCAACCGATCTCTATCTCTTCTCTATTTCTACATATTGATGCTTGTGCTACTAATATGGTGACCTAACAATACCCCATAAGCATTTCTATATACTTATGCACGCCCTATAAGCATGTCCTCATGCTTATACATGTACAGAAAGCATGTCCTCATATTAAGTAGTTTCCTTGGGTATATCCCAAAACGATAAAGAGAAAACTTTGTATGAATATACACAAATACGTGGGATCTATTGGAATGTTTTGGAAGATTAAAGTGAACATATGAACACAGAATGTGATAACTAATAATTCAACATTATTTATCAATAATGCGGATACTCTCAAAGTATCGTGGTTACGCAATTTCCTTGCGTGATCTCACCACTTGATTTAAAACTTGCACATTAGTAGTGGTTGTGGAAATGATTTGGGAATATAAAGGAAATGGTACTATTATGACCCGGTCAGGGAGTCACAAACGAGGCCTTTTGTCTCGTGAACGTGAGTTCCACAGTTAAATTTTGATGAACACGAGTCTAAAACGCGTTTAAAGCTAATAAAGCATGTAAATTGGTGTGTTGGTATCGTGTGTGTGTCATGTTCACGTGTTTTGCATCTTATCATGTTTATGTGCCCTTTTTTGGGTAAAGGGGAGTAATCCTGCACCCTGGTAAAATATATTAACCAAAAACATTTAAGTACAACGGATGAGAGTGAATCTCTCACCTCGGCCCGTTACATGGGCAACAGACACACACAAAAGTGCACTTAACCAAACAAAGTACATAAGAAAGACATGCCAATCTTATGAACTACCAAAAAACCCAAATTTACTTCCTACCACGACCTAAGAGACTAACATCATACATGTCACACATATCCTCCAAGTGTCTCGTAGATCGTAGACTTGCCCAGGCATAATCATCAAAATCTTCAAGATCAAGACCCCACCACCCCAGAAGCCAAAAATGA
Source organism: Chrysanthemum makinoi (assembly GCA_910596185.1). Taxonomy (NCBI): domain Eukaryota; kingdom Viridiplantae; phylum Streptophyta; class Magnoliopsida; order Asterales; family Asteraceae; genus Chrysanthemum; species Chrysanthemum makinoi. The sequence continues at coordinate 167,907,174 of OU343217.1, read as the reverse complement.
CGCCATAGGGTTATCTGGCTCCAAAACCTCATCCTCTTCACTGTCAGAACAGTCACATTCCGACTTTAGAAAACAGATTACTTACCTTGGTAGTGGAAGAAGTCACAGTCACCGGAGGCTTAGAAGCCGCACCAATATCAACACGAGAGTCCTTCCCCTGAGAACCATCAATACCGCTTCCTTAGTGGTACTGAAGACTTCCCGTCTTCGCCTGCGTCGATAGTAGAATCAACCACAATACTTGGGATGCCCGTGTCATCTTCCACCTCAAGAGTCCCAAAAGAGTTAGACGTAGTAATTGGTGTACCTTTAGCATTAACACTAGCAGCTGCCGGTGTCTTCGTCTTTGCAACATATACCTGTTTCCTAGGTGCAAATCTAGGACCTTTACCCATATTAATACCACCAGTCATCTTCGTACCTTTAGGTTTGGCTTTCCGATTCTGCACCACCTTAAAACCATCATCAGGTTCTTCCACATTCGAGGTGGGAGGGACATCATTTTGCTCCTTAACACTCTTAGGACAACAAGCAGTAACATGCCCAAACACTTTACACTCCGTACAATGTGGCGGCTTCCATTCATATTCCACCTTGATACTTGCCGTAGTAAAACCACTATCGTCCTTTTTAGGGATCGCCATAGTCACCACATGTTTTAGCTCAGATTCTGATGATAATTCCACAAGAGCACGTGCAAAACTTATGCGACCCCATGAATCAACACACATGGAACTAGTAAAAGCATCAAGCATAATCGGCTTACCCACCTGAGTAGCAATAAGGCTCAACCCGTCTTCCGAATATGCAAGTAACGACACGTTATGCAATTTAATCCATACGGGCACTTTAGTAACCTCACTTTTGGACAATAGCACGTCAGGAGTCCATTTAGTGAGAATGATAGGAGAATTCCGAATAATCCAAGGGCCCCGATGAATGACATTATCAACACCCTCTTTAGAAGCAAACTTAAAAAGGAACACACCATCATCATTCTTCATGAGTTTCTGTAACCCAAACTTACCCCACGTGTTAGTTACATAATTTTGGACCAAAGGAAAGGCAATATTCTTGCCAACAAAGAAGCCAACAAGCGTATTATCATAACGGTTACACACACTCTCCATAGCAGCCTTTGGAAGAACCGTATCATGATTATCAATCTGATAATCATTCACTAATGGTCGGAAGTTAACTTTCCTAGTGACTTGATCCGGATTTAAAACATTAGCAAACGACCTTACGGTATTGGACACATTATCACTACCATTAGCATCAAGACCAGAAGTTGACACCTTAGGCACATTCATATCAGCAGTAGCATTCCCATCCATCGAAGTAACACCAGGGGAGACCAAAACCGGATTCACATAAGCATCCGGATCAATAGCATTAGTAGAAACATTAATGCTCGAATTCACCCCATCCAAAACGGAACCAGCCATATCATCAACCCATGGATCCGGACAAGATGTTTGATCCGGTTAGAAGGACCCAAACAGATTCAAATTTGTCTTCGTGAGTACTAGGGTTTCGCAAAATCCTAGTAGCTTTGCGCACTTCAGGAACCGTCGTATCTCCATCCATTGCGTTCTCACCTTTGAGACGTTTTAGCCTAGCATCCAAAGCATTAATATCCAGCGAAGCATACGGATTAGATTCCTTATTCAAACCAACTTGATCGGCCAAGTTGGTGGCTGCTCTTGCAACCTTCTTCGACGAGCCATCCTTGTTGAAAAACCCTTTCTCCATCTCTCTAAAACCCCACAAACAAGCCAAATACACGACACACAAACAAAATCAACCAATCAATACGTACAGATTAGTCGAAACCCTAACTAAAAAGTTAGGGTTTTATCACTACAAACCTGGTCCTATCCCATGAAACACTCGATTAAATCAATATTAATGAGAATCTGATCGAGCCAATAATTAAACCAACACCGACTTTGATATAAACCACAAGCAGATTAATTGTGCATGAAGCACCGACCCATGATAGATAGATAATATTAAAATCAGTTTATAAGTTGCACCATGCAAACAATCAAAGTAATGAAACAGCGAATATAAGGTGACACCGACCCACGATCACACCTAAACCAATAAGAATCAAGTTACCCACGTGATGATGACTTAACAATTAAAGGTTTATAGTAAAATCGTAAGAAGATGTATCGACTTGTAAGGGATTCGCTTTTCGCCAGAGAGAGAAACGGATTAGGGGTTTTCATATGTGCCCTTGATCATAACTAGATGATGGATTATAATGATTTTGATGATGTCGATTGAGGTATGGTCTCGTGTCGCGATTTGGAGTCGAAACTTTTGTAAACCGTTGTTTCATTCTTCAGAATTGTCAAATAGGTGATAATTGGCTTTGATTATTAATAATGAATTCATGTCCGTTAGGGCTATAGTGATATGTGGAACCAGTAAGTGTTTCTGATGATAAATTGGACTAGCATGTGATTATTTGGGTAACGTTGAATCATTGGTATGAATCAGATTTTTGAATCGAACGACATTTCAATTAATAGCCTTATTTGAATAACGAATTAATTGTGGTGTTTTGGGTAATTGGTAAGTTATTGACAAACGTTAGAATTGATACTCGTTAATCAGGTTGTGTTTGGGGAAAATGAAAGAGTCAATTTGAAATGTTTATTGTGTTGGGTATATTTGATTTTCTGTTTAGATCTCAATATTGGTATGTGATTGTTTAGAAGATTAACTGGAGATGTGAAAATTGTTTATTTTTGACTTAATGATATATATGTCAACTTTGCGCTACGTCAGGTGTTCTCGTGACTTTCTAGTCTCGACTACCCTGAAAACGCTGTAACATGGTCTTTGGTATTTATTTGGGCAATATGATTGTGTAAAAACTGAGAGTCATGACTCGGACTTGGGAACTCGAAACGAATAACGACTCGAAATTTATATTGAAGTTTTTATCGAAATTTATATTAAAGATTTTATCGAAATTATATTGAAATCTTTATTGAAATTACATTGGAATTTTTATTGAAACTTATATTGGAATTTTTATTGAAACTTATATTGAAATTTATAAGTGAGGTGAATGAATTTATACCGAAAATTTTATATCAAAAATTTATATTGGGATTTACATTGAAAATTATATTGAAATGTATATTGAAACGAATAAATTTTATATTGAATTTATCTCGAAATTTATATATATATATATATATACTAGTAAATAGTGCTGGAGGATATAGATGATAAATGGTTTTGTACTAAGCATTCGATAACAAGGATCGCCTTGTTATCCAACATTTTAAGAGGGGAACCAACGTTTGAAAATAGAAATGTTCTGTAATAAAGGAGTCATTAAATGTTTCGAGGGTACGTTTATCGAAGGGTGTCATTTATGAATATTTAATGTCATTTATGTGTTGTGCGTGGGTTACGGATGACCTAACATTAATAGCGTCGATCCACGTGGATAACGAACTTATTTGGTTGACGAACCTAATAGGCGCCCGCTATGTATGTAGGATAACGTTATTAATGGGCGAATTATCCTTATGACTCGTTAGGATGTGTTTGCTTTTGGGATCATAAGCGACATGAACAAATGGTTGAGTTTATCGAGTTGACGAATTCGATAAGGTCTAACTATTTATTCCGAAACTTATTAAACTATAAAGTTTATCGTTTCGACGTCTCATTATGTCATTATGAGTCGCATTGTGGTTATTTGAGTGCATTCATGGTGTTGTCGAGTCGATACCACACACATACACGATGATACCTAACGCAAAAAAAACTCTCTCTAAACACTGTAGCACTGTAGCAATGCCGATTTCCAGCCGCTAAACACTGTAGCTCTGTAGCTATGACGATTTCCAGCCTCTAATTTCTTTGATTTCTGATTCCATTCACTGAATATCATTCTCTTATTGTGTATTGGCTTGATTTTGATGCTTTAATCCTGATTATATCATCTTTGACTTTCATTAGATTGGGGTTTTTTTAATCCTTTTCTATTGGAGCCATTCCTTTGGTATAATAGTTTTAGAGTTGATAAGTCTGTGTCGATCCTCTAAGGGTTTTCTATTTGGTTCGATGAACGCATTAATTTAGGATCTGTGAGTTGGGATTCCGATTGGCTCCTTTTGCTGCTATTTAAAGGTTGAATTGTTGCAATCGATCTCTAATCTGCTATTCTTGTTTTAATCCTTATAACGATTGTGTTTTGGACGGTTAAGTAGTTTAATTCAGTCCTATAACATTGTTTTTATTTGGATTCAGACCTGAATGAGTTAGGGATTCGGTTTTGTTAAGGTTTTTTAATTGTTATGGAGGAAGTTGAACTTGCTAAGGTAGCTAGAATGACTAGATTGAAAAGAGATGCTGGTACTTCAGATGTTACGCAGCCAAGACAAGCATTTAGGATTTTGAAAAACCATAATACTGAATCGTACAAGAATGGCTATGGTGTTGATGCTTCTAATGGATTGAACCAGAATGTTAATAATGCAATGGCTTCTAGTGGGGCTGTTATGGCTTCTAGTGGGGCTGATATGTTAGACGGATCAAGTCAGAGCACATTGGAACATGCTTCAACACGTGAAGGAGCTTTTGATGGACCTGGTTTTTAATATGCAAATGTACTAACTGGTGATGGAATTCGTGTCTCTACAAATGCGGGCAGGTTCAATGCTACTAAGTCGAATGCTTCTAATTTTTCATCACAAGGTAATTCTGTTTCTATGGACTTGCAAACTGATTCTAACCCTATTGTTCAATCCGTTGACTTGAATTCAGTTCCTAAGTCCTACGTTGGTGCGACAACTGGTAAGAATGATAATAATGCTAAATATAAGGCTAATTTTTGTGCTGTTAATGTGGATAATGTGTTTAACGGTGTTGATGTCTCTATACCACGTAAGGTTGTCCAAAATATTAGCACTAAATATGAGAACACCCTTTATGGGTATTTCATTGGTAACCGTATAGCGTTCCCTGTGGTAGAATACTTTGTTCGTAATAATTGGGCTAAGCATGGTCTAAAACGAGTTATGATGAATGCAAATGGTTTCTTCTTTTTTAAGTTTGAGGAGCAGGTTGGATTGGAGGCTGTTTTAGAAGGGGGTCCTTGGATGATCAAGAACAGCCCTATTATTCTTAAGAAGTGGACTATGAGTACGAGCTTAACGAAAGAGGAACTAACCCATATCCCTGTATGGGTTAAACTCCATGACGTTCCATTGCAGGTTTTCTCTGAGGATGGTATTAGCATCATTGCAACGCATATTGGTAAGCCTATAATGCTTGATTCTTATACTAGTGCAATGTGTATTGAGTCTTGGGGTAGGAGCAGCTTTGATAGGTGTTTAATTGAGATTGATTCTCAAGCTGCTCTTAAGGAGTCAATTACTGTCGGGGTCCCTTTTATGGATAGGCTTGGTTTCTCGTCTGAGACAATCCATGTTGAATATGAATGGAAACCACCTAGATGTGATATGTGTTCGATATTTGGTCATTCGGCTGAAAGTTGTCCTAAGAAAGTGGTGCCTACCCCAGTTATGGAGACTAATACTGATAATGATGGTTTTCAACAAGTTGGAAAGAAGAAGAATAAGAAAAAGGGGAATGTTAGGGATGCTAATAAGGGTAATGTGGTTAATGGGTTTCCTGTTGGTAAGAGCATGTACTATAGGCCGAAAGCTACTGCTTCTCCATCTCAAACTCCACAAGGTGAAGCTTGTACTAGTTCTGGTCCCCCTCCTGCTAAGGTGGATGCATCTCCCTCAGGTAGTGCTGCAACTAATTCAAATGCTAATGTTCCAACCGCTAACCCTTTTGATTCTTTGGCATTTGGTGATGGTACTCAAGAGGATACGAATCTGATTGGTGATGAGGAGGTCGTTAACATATTTGATGAATCAGGTAACTTGTTTAATTTACCGGGGGCAAGCACTCCCGTATTGAATGTTCCTGATGTTTAGTTTTGCTTCGTGGAATATAAGGGGTTTGAACCACTCCCCTAAGCAAAATGAGGTTAGACAGGTCGTTAATGATAATAATCTTAGTGTTTGTGCTATTTTGGAATCTCATGTGGATGCTTCTGTGGTTTATGACACATGTCGTAAGGTGTGTAGTAGATGGAAATGGACTTCGAATGGTAACATTTGTGATAAGGGATCCAGGATTATTCTTGGCTGGAATGATGACATTGTCGATATTATGATCATGTCTCAAACTAACCAAGTTATGCATGTGCAGGTTAATATCCGTGCGGATAACAAAACCCTATTTTGTTCTTTTGTGTATGCAGATAACTATTACATTAATCGTCGTGCACTTTGGAGCAATCTTGTTTGTCATGCTGGATTTATGCGAAGTAGGCCTTAGGTCTTGTTGGGTGACTTTAATGCTGCTCTTAATTTGGAAGATCACTCTAATGGTGGTTATACTCCTGACATTGCTATGCGTGAATTTAAAGAGTGTGTTCAGCGTATGGAAGTTGCGGATATTAATAGAACGGGGCTTCACTTTACATGGAATCAAAAACCGAAAGGCTCTAAGGGAACACTGAAGAAAATTGATAGGATTATGGGTAATTTACAGTTTTGTGATACTTTCCCGGGTTCTTTTGCCATTTTCCAACCTTATCGTATCTCGGATCATTCTCCTTGTGTCCTCCGTATTCCTCATGTGGCTAAGCTCAAACCCAAGCCGTTTAAGTTCTCTAATTTTCTGGTGCGTAAACCGGGCTTTCTTGATATGGTTAATATGGGGTGGAATATTAATGTCAATGGCTGTGCTATGTATCGTGTGGTTAAACGCTTAAAGGGGCTAAAACCCCCTTTTCGTAAGCTGCTACACAACCAAGGTAATCTTCATGAGCGGGTTAATACTCTTCGGAAGGAATTAGATGAGGTCCAAATTGCTATTGATAAGGATCCTTTCAATTCAGCCCTTCGTGATGATCATGCTCATTACCTTCTTGCCTTTAAGGAGGCTACGCTTGATGAAGAGCAATTTCTTAAGCAAAAATCTAAAGTTCAATGGCTCCATGCAGGTGATTCTAATACGGCTTATTTTCATAATATTGTTAAAAGTAAATGTGCCCGTAATCGAATTGAATTGGTTCGAGATGCGGCTAATGTTTTGTATGAAGGTAATGCGGTTGTAGGGGCGTTTGTGTCTCACTATGAGCAGTTTCTTGGTATTGAAGGTGATTGTAGCCCTCTTGAGGATCATGATTTATTCACTAATGTCCTTGACCAGCATAGGGCTGATCTTATGGTTTGTGATGTTACGGATGCTGAAATTAGGGAAGCTTTGTTCTCAATGGGGGATGATAAATCCCCTGGTCCGGATGGTTACACTGCCGCCTTCTTTAAGAAGGTATGGGAGGTTGTTGGTATTGATGTTACGGGTGCTATTCGGGATTTCTTTACTAACGGTAAGATTCTGAAGGAAATTAATCATACCATTCTATCCTTGGTTCCAAAAGTGTCTACCCCTTCTAAGATTAATGACTATAGACCTATTTCATGTTGCAATGTTTTATATTAATGTATTAGTAAAATTATTGCTATCGCATAAAGGAGGGTCTTGGTTCTTTGGTTAGTATTAACCAATCAGCTTTTGTTCGAGGCGTATTTCTGATAATATTTTACTTACTCAAGAACTTATGCGTAACTATCATAGAGGGAGAGGGCCACCTAGATGTGCTTTTAAAGTGGATATTCAAAAAGCATATGATACGGTTGACTGGGCTTTTCTCAAGTCTATTCTGGTCGGTTTTGGTTTCCATCACAAAATGGTTGAATGGATCATGATTTGTGTATCATCTACTTCGTATTCTATATGTGTTAACGGTGATCTTCATGGCTGGTTCAATGGTAAGCGTGGTCTTGGACAAGGAGACCCGTTATCTCCCTATTTGTTTACGTTGGTTATGGAGGTTCTAACCCTTATTTTGCAGAAAAAGATTACTAATTCTACGGATTTTCAATTCCATCATTTATGTGAGCACCAGAGGATTATTAATCTTTGTTTTGTAGATGATCTTTTCTTATTTTCTAGAGGCCATCCTGATTCGGTTAATGTTATTATGCAAGCTCTGGAGGAGTTTAAGAATGTTTCGGGTCTTGTCCCGAGTATTCCAAAAAGTACAACTTTCTTTTGTAATGTGCCTAATGCCTTGAAAGCTACTATTCTCCAGTCTATGCCATTTATTGAAGGTTCTCTTCCGGTTAGGTACCTTTGTGTCCCTCTTATTTCGTCCAGACTTCTGTATAGGGATTGTAAGGTACTTGTGGAAAAATTGGAAAATCGTGTGAATGATTGGCGGAATAAATTTCTATCTCTTGCGGGTAGGCTTCAATTGGTAAGATCAGTCTTGTCCTTGATGCATATTTATTGGGCTTCGGTCTTTATTCTTCCTACTCGTATCATTCATGATTTGGAACAGCTCTTGAGGGGTTTCTTATGGTGTCAAGGTGAAATGAAAAGGGGTAAGGCCAACGTTGCCTGGGAATCGGTTTGTAAACCTCATCAAGAAGGTGGCCTTAGTATTCGTCGCTTGGCTGATTTTAATGTTGCTCTTATGACGACGCACATTTGGAGTATCTTAACCCATAAGGAGTCTTTGTGGGTTAAATGGATTCATTCGTATAAACTCCGTGGTAGAAGCTTTTGGGATGTTCCTTGCTTGGGTGATGTTAGTTGGGGTTGGCGTAAGCTGCTTGCTATTTGTCCCAAGGTTCGTCCGTTCATATGGCATTAGATCTATAATGGTAAAACCACTTCTGTATGGTTTGATATGTGGTGTGATTTAAGCCCTATTCGTGATATGTTCTCTGCTAGAGACATTGTGCGGGCTGGTTTTAGCTTATCGGACTCGGTTTGTGAGGTTATTGATAATGGTAATTGGAAGTAGCCATTGGATTGGCTACCTAGATTTCCAAATTTATTTAGCCTTCCGGTTCCTTCTATTACTGATGATACTGATGACGGGTTAATTTGGCGTGATATGGAGGGCAATCCTAGACAATTTTCAGTTGCTTGTGCGTGGAATTCTCTTCGTATGAGGGCTGATCGGGTTGGGTGGTTTAATGTTCCTTGGTTCCCTCATTGTATCCCCCGTCATGCTATCCATTTATGGCTTGTTATTAAGCAGAAGTTGAAGACACAAGATAGGCTTAGAGAGTCGGATGTTGGTCCTGATGTGGATCTGAATCTTCTTCGATGCCCTTTGTGTGAGGCGGTTCCTGATTCTCACCCTCACTTGTTTTTTGAGTGTCAATTTTCTTTGCAGGTTTGGTCACAGGTCCGGACTTTATCCAGAATGGATGGTTTCCCTCCGTCTTTGGATGATGCCCTTTTGTTCCTCATTCCTATATCTAAGGGTCGTTCGGTTCCTAGCATTATTTCTCGGTTACTTCTTGCTGCTGCTGCTTACTACATATGGATTGAACGCAATTCAAGACTTTTCAAGAGGAAGAAATCTACTGTAGCTGAAGTGGTTCAAGTAATTGTCAATACCATCCGGTTGAAGCTGGTTACCTTCAAATTTAAGAAGATAACCCCTCGGTCTCGTTTACTGTTGGATACATGGTAGATTCCAAGCTCTTGTCTTGTTCACGAGGGGAGTGCCGGGTAAGGGTTTTTAAGGAGGCAAACTGCCTGGGTTGCCTTGCTCCCTTCGTGCTTATGGGTGGATGCGGGACGTTCGCTTGATTCAAGATTTTTCTTGTTTTTATACCTAGTTAGGTGATTTGTAATTCTGCTAGGTTTGGTGTGTTTATGGCCTGTCATAAGCACTTGTTTATCAAGCTTTTCGCTTGAGGTTAATGTGGTACTCTGCCACATTCCATTTGTACTTAACTTTTTTTGGTTATATATTTACCGGGGTAAACCCCTTTACCCAAAAAAAAGATGATACCTAACGCTAATAACTAAATGGAACAACGAGATATTTTTGAGATGAGGAAATGAATACATTATGGGCATATAACATTGAAGTTGAGAATGTATATTAAGAGTTGGTTATAAACTGGTTGTGCCTTGCTTAATAAAAATTTATCGAACCTCGATTGAATATAGACTGATCACCTATATTCAGCCAGAGACAGCAGGACATGGACTGATCACCTATGTCCGTCTCTGAGGTGAATTTTACAAATACTGGGAATTGTTATAACAAAATTGTGTTCGGATTTGAGATTGGTTTTAAGAACGATAAACTTAAGATGGACTCGCACACTCACACTCGCTAAACATCACGAAAGCCCGCACTCACACACGACACACTGCCATCGTAACACCTTTTGAATCGTAACACTCCTGGCATCGTTATATGTCTCGGTTTATGTGAAATTCTTGGTAGTAACACTTGAGTGTAGTTCGCCATAAGTCGGGTGAGGCCTGGTTGGCACTGCTTGTATCTGAGTTGCTTATCGACATAAGCCTCGTTGATCTATTCGAGCATTTGAAATTGTTTTGATTTGTTTTGGATTTGATCTGGACTGTTTTGGATTCGGAATTGGATTTTGGTTTTTGGATTTTTGAATTTGAGATTTTGATCTCGTTCCGAGTTTTAACTCGTCATTTGACTTTGAGTCATCGTTTGGTCTCAAATTATTATTCGGCCTCGTTTCATTGATAACTTTGTTAAAATCATCTTTCGACCTTTAGTCGGTATTGGATTTCGAAACGTCATCCGGTCGCATTACGATAGTAACCGTATTGGAATTATTATTCCACCGTATTTCGATAGTAATCTTGTTGGAATTATCGTTCCACGTCGTTTCGGTAGTAACACTGTGGATTTGTCATCGAGCCTCGTTTCGTTGGTAACCCTGTTACCGACACTTATACCTCAAGCTTAGTCTTGAACCGATCGTTGAGGAAACTTCTGAAACCTTACCATTCACTCGATGTTGATTTTAATGACGTCATCTAGTTGACGTTACTCATTTCCTGAACCGATAATGTCGTGGTTGACGTTGCTTCGCCAACATCTTTCAGTTAAAGTGGTACCTTACGTGCTGTTGATGTCGTACCTTATCCTCTATTTAGGTACCCATATCGATAACAATCTAACGACTTGTTGTAAGTGAAGTTGTTCACCAAGCATTATCCTTAGATAATGTTTCGTCGATGATTGACTCTAGCAACATTTGAACCCTCAACATTGTTTGTTAACAATAGTCTGCTACGTCACACCATTGGTAATGGTAATACCTACCCTATTTTATCAATATGGTACCTTATACACCATAGATGAGAGATTCTCTAGCATACCTACTTAGAGCCGTGACCTTCACTCGTATGTAGGAAATGATTTGGACATCGATGGGTAGTTGAACTTCTTTTGGAGATTATAATTTTTGGAGTTGAACCTTGAAACCTTTGCGTTAAGTGTTAAGTGCACCAATGAGAAAATCGACTGACTGTGGTTAGTAACCAATACTCTCTTTTAGGAGTCGTACTTTCGTCTCTAACCTAGATATCATGTTGAGTCACCGACCGATTGCTGGAAGCAATCAACACTTTCTAATAGAAACATACTCCGAAACTTCCTAGACTCTTCATCTAGTAGAGATTCCGTACTCAGCAGAAATTTTGAAATCTTAAGGAGAAACCAGAACCACGTTCTCTAGGACAATCACGTAATCTTTCTCTCATTCTTCGAGAAGCACCTGCTAACCTTTCGGACCTCTCACCAAACGATAAACCACACCATAGACGAAACCTTGGAAGTAGATTCCCATCTTTACCTGAGTGGTTGTTAGTAACCTTACCAACCTATTCACCTCCCGCGAATTAGTAAAAAGGAAAAGTATGGACGACAAAGCTCGTCTCTCCCCATAAGTTATAGCAGTAATAGAGAACCTCCCTATCTTCTTTTAAGGAGGTGAGAGAATACCTATTCCTCAACCATCAACTCACTCCGATACTCTTTAAGGAAAAAGTGTGACCGAAAAACTAAGTTATACAAATGGACTTCTCCACACGTAAAGGAAACCATGTGCTTAGGAAATGCTGATTTCTATCCTTTCCGGATTATGGCAATCGCCACACACCTATTTTTCATCTATCACTTCCTAGAGCCGAGAAAACCGATCTGGATATGCTTGCAGTGTACCATCTCCAGACAAATGGCAGAAGTAGAGAAATCATTCGAACCCTATTAGAACACGTGCGTGCTGTTAAGTCGACAATGGTCGGGATAGACACCTTCCATTGGCCAACTTCTCCTATAACCATACCTATCACTTTAGTACCTCAAAGGCACCGTAAGAAATCCTCTATGGATGTAAGAGTAAATTCAGGTGATTGGGAAGAAATGGAAATACCCCAACTTAGCAACCCTGAACCTATTCGAAAGGATACCAAGGAAACCGTTCTAAGTTGAGATGGATACGAAAGTTACTCATAAACCATTTAGACACATAGACAATGTAAATCTCCTGAACCCTCCGAGGTAACCTAGAATTTAGCTTTCGGAGCCACCATGAAATTATGTGAAATGATTAGTTAACGTGAAAACTTAATCCCCGCTATGACAAACCTTTGGGAAAATCCTGGCTAGAATGAGACCAGTAGCTTAGAGCCTTAAGCTACCATCGACTCAGTAGAGTTCCTAACATTTCGTGTGTAATAGGAAGAAATGACTCACCGATGAGGCAATCGATGAAATCCTAATCTTTGGACGTTTAAACTTCGTTGACCTATCGAAACTATAGGTGATGAAACTTAGCAACTTTGGTAAAGTTGCCTCCCTGTTTTCGAAAGTTCATAGAAACTCGCAGTAAGATCCTTGATTCACGTAGAGAACGTGAAGATAATCCCTCGTGCTTTTGCACTCATCCCTTCTAAACTTTAACGGATGACTTGAACTGAATCGCGCGGACGCGATTCCTTTAAGGAGGTGAGGCTGTGACAACTCGAAAATTCCACGATGCGTCGTTATTGGAAAACATCGATTAGGGCGATCGTTTGATTTAATTTGAGTTACGATTCATATTTTATATCGTTTTTATTGGAATTAATATTTTAAAAACATTGGCGTAACTCTCGAGTCACGAATCCCTTGTTTGCTAGTTAAAACGAGCCCTGAATCACATATATCGAAAGTTTTATAAAGTTTCACTTAGGGTCCTTGGGATAATTTACGTAGCCACCCTTGAAGTTTCAATAGAACATGTCTAGTCCCTCCATGGGTATATATACCCACACTCCCCTCATTTCTTCCACCCATTTTCTCTCTCTAGCAAACACACACACACACACTAATAAACCCTTTTCTATCTCTCTAAAATCCGGCCACCCATTTCTAGGGTTCCGGCGTCGTCAAGTTTTTCGGCCAAAATTCCGGCGACCTCAAACAATTACACCACCTATCCCAAATGATAGATCGGGTGATTGTGGTCACGTTTATGCAACATATACACCATGAATCAAAGTGACGCGCTCCACATCTTGATTTAAGATTTCGGATACTTAGGGTTTCAAAAGATAACGGTTGGTTTAGGTCCGTGCTTGGTTGATACGAGTTGTACTCGTATAAAGACGCCATCACAACCCACTTTCTTCTATTATTCGCACGGTAAAACAATCAACCCGTTCATAATATTTTTTTTTTGAATCGTTATATTTTATGGGGTACGTTTTTCGTGGATAATAAAAGTTTTAAAAACGAATTGGTTGATATTCATGTGTTAAGCTTTCATTGAAAAAGGGGATTGAAAACGAATCGTTTCGTGTGGTAAAACTAATACAAAGAGGTGTTTGTTTGATCGAAAGTATTTACAGGTCGAGTGTAGGGTTCCATACGAGTCGGGTCTAAGACCCATGATGGTATGGTTTGAATGGGTTAAGGTCATGGACCAGGGGCGTGGGCACTCAAAACATTTTGACATGGGTTTCAGTTTATTCGGACATACTTGTCTTGAGGATTGAATGTAAATTATCTTGTGTGAGGTCATTTAAATGATTAAATTAGGATAGGATGTGTCTTTATTGGTTTAGCATTTGTCTCAGTTTGGTTCACAACAAGAATTGGTTCGGTGAACGAGTAAACACGAGTGTAAGTGTTTGGGCATGTTACTGCTTGTTGTCCTAAGAGTATTAAGGAGCAAAATGATGTCCCTCCCACCGCGAATGTGGAAGAACCTGTTGATGGTTTTAAGGTGGTGCAGAATCGGAAAGGCAAACCAAAAGGTACGAAGATGACTGGTGGTATTAATATGGGAAAGGGTCCTAGATTTGCTCCTAGGAAGCAAGTATATGTTGCAAAGACGAAGACACCGGCAGCTGCTAGTGTTAATACTACAGGTACTCCAATCACTACGTCTAACCCTTTTGGGACTCTTGAGGTGGAAGATGATACGGGCATCCAAAATATTGTGGTTGAATCTATTATCGACGGGCGAAGACTGGGAAGTCTTCGGTACTACTAAGGAAGCGGTATTGATGGTTCTCGGGGAAGGACTCGTATTGGTGAGGCGTCTAAGCCTCCGGAGACCGTGACTTCTTCTGCTACCAAGGCAAGTAATCCGTTTTCTAAAGTCGGGAATGTGACATGTTCTGACAGTGAAGAGGATGAGGTTTTGGAGCCAGATAACCCTATGGCGTCATTTTTGGCTTCTGGGGGTGGTGGGGGTTTTGATCTTGAAGATTTTGATGATTATGCTGAGCAAGTCTACTATCTACCGAGACACTTGGAGGATATGTGTGACATGTATGATGTTAGTCTCTTAGGTCGTGGTAGGAAGTAAATTTGGTTGTTTAGTCGTTCATAAGATTGGCATGTCTTTCTTATGTAATTTGTTTGGTTAAGTGCACTTTTAGTGTGTGTTTGTTGCCCATATAACGGGCCGAGGTGAGAGATTCACTCTCATCCGTTGTACTTAAACGTTTTTGGTTAATTTATTTTACCAGGGTGGATTACTCCCCTTTACCCAAAAAAAACACGAGTGTATTTTCGGTCACGTTGGAATTTATTCGATGACACTTGGTCCCGTCAGGGTTGGTATATATATGTGTTACGTTGTGCTCGGGTCACGTTTGACCCGGATAATAACTTGATGGTTGTTTTGCCTTGGTTATAATTTGGAAATATGGCATGGGATATATATAGGTTATGGGTTCAATTATATCTAGACATTATAATAGGTTATAAGTTGATAATAGTTGTTAATATGAGTTAATGATTACTAATGAGGAAAGGGTAAATGATATATGCCGACGGATAAATTCGTAATGGATATACTTAATGACGAGATATGGTAACGAATCAATTATGCAACTATATCAATATAAAACCATTGGGATAAACTAGATGCTTGTACAATGGGATGGTAAATATTAAAACTAGTTACGTGATTAATAATTAATAATACATATTACGTGTACATTATAAAGTTTAACCAAGTTTTATAAATTTGGAATATTAATTGATAACAAGTTAGATCGATTTATAAGCCGAGTTTTATTAAACTTGTTGGTCTAAACGAGAATAATATGTTAGACTTGGAAATGGGTTTGATAAATTGATTGCGTGAAATGCCAAGTATTTCCTTTTCACATTTTAGATAATAACGGGATGTCTAGTTATATTGACAATGATTATGATTTTATTTAATCATAAACTCTTATTGATTAAAGATAGCACCTCATGTTTTATGAATACAAAATATATTTCATAAACTCTTTGATAACAATTATATTGATTAGTATGTTGTACTTTAATAAGCATTTTGGTTTAAGTGAGTTTAATATAATTGATTTGCGATAAAACTGAATATTTCGTTTTCACATTTAAGTTGATGTTGAGTTATATAACTATAAATATTATTAACGGATATGGTTTAATCTATCATAAACCCTTATTAAATACGATGAGAACTCATGTTTTATAACACATGCTAGCTTTTATAAACTTGTTTGGGAATATTATTTTGATAATATAACTTATTGAAGTCGTATTGATTTGGAAACGTTGGAATAAACGAACGTGTCATTTATAGCACACTATTTGCTAAACTTTATATGAAGTACTTTCGGGTAAACTTGTACGATTAAGAATAGCGATTGAGATACCTTTATTAATTGAGCGATAAATGGAAACTTGTCTTTTATTGAGTAAACTTGTACGTTTGGGGGAAATTATTGGGTAAATTGCCGAAACTTATCAATTAACCTATTTATGTTACATAAATAGATGTCGTCATGTTCTAGTCTTTGACTAGCTCTGTATTGTCTGTGTATCTTGGCTTGGTCATATCTCTTCTTTTTGGCGTGAGTTATGGTCTGTATGTCTCGATTTTGTCGATGTTTGCTCTTCTTTCGTGTGAGTTGTGCATCGTGCCTATGTTTCTTACCACCACACGAAACGTTAAAACTAAACTTTTGAGATATTAATTATGAACTTTTGGGAACGATAATGTACTTTTGAAAGTAACGACATGAATGATCCACGAAAACTACAACACATTACTTTCTATTGATTTCTTTATCGTATGAGCCGTATTCTAAGAATATCGTATACGCATTAGGTTGCGTCACAACTATTCTATTGTACTCGTCGTACAATCTTTTGGATGCCATGGAGATTAATTTTAGATGCCAGTCATGTCAATAGTGAATACTGCATTGTTGTGCCGTGATTACCTGATATCTTCTGCTAGTATTTATTTGTGCTTTGCTGTGGCTAAGGTGAGTTTCATAGCCCCACTTTTATCTACGTTTTAACTACGTTTTCAACTATTTTGGGGTGAGAATCATGCTGCTGTTTTTGGACCGTTAAAAACTATTTGGATTTACTTATATGCTTGACTGTTTAGATAGATGTGTGGTAGTTGTTGCCTTAGTTTAGGTTAGCCATGCCTAACTAAGAATACACTTCTACATCGACCTAGTCCGGGGTTGGCAATTGTTCTAGATTTTGCCACGCATCTTGGACTAGAGTCGCGAGCTTGAGTTGTCCCTGGATGCGGGACGTGTGTTATGATTGGTGATTCCGGAATGGATCGGTGTGAAAACGGTGTTTATCTATCTTAGGTCTTGCATAGCAAATCAACTCTTATTGGTCCACTATGATTATGTGGAACTTAAACCTATGAACTCACCAGCGTAAGCTGACCATTTAGCATGATTTCTCAGGTATTTGAACGATGTTTGGAATGTGTGGATTGTGGAAGCTTGGCAAGAAGGCGGGTTCAAGGATATTTCGACTCGATAAACTATGGGGACCTATTTTATTAAACTATGTTTTGGGCCTAATATTTATACTTTGGATTAAATGTCTTGAATATTTAAATTTGGGATTGGTTTTGAATGGTTAAATGGTCATGTTTTATTATACTTGTGTGCGATACCAATCCAATAGTAACTCTCCGAAAACTTGATTAAGTCTTCCGCTATACCGAGATTTGGGGGTGTTACAACCACCCAACCCGATCAGCCCTAGTACGAAGAGAATCCCAAGAACAAGCAACTGAAAAATGTCTAAAATTGCCCTCCAAATCACGCCATATTAACCCATCATCAATATCATCAAGAATATTAGGAACCGGGAGGCTAAATAAATTCGGAAATCTAGGTAACAAATCCACATGCCACTTCCAATTACCATTATCAATAACATCACAAACCGAGTCCGATAAGCTAAAATCAGCCCGCACAATGTCTCTAGCAGTGAGCATATCACGGATAGGGCTTATATCACACCACATATCAAACCATACAGAAGTGGTTTTACCATTATTGATCTTATGCCATATGTAAGGACGTACCTTGGGTCTAATTGCAAGAAGCTTACGCCAACCCCAACTAACATCACCCAAGGAAGGAACATCCCAAAAGCTTCTACCACGGAGTTTATATGAATGAATCCATTTGACCCACAAGGACTCCTTATGGGTTAACATACTCCAAAATGTGCGTCGTCATAAGAGCAATATTAAAATCAGCCAATCGACGAATACCAAGGCCACCTTCTTGTTGAGGCTTACAAACAGATTCCCACGCTACTTTGGCCTTACCCCTTTTCATTTCACCTTGACACCATAAGAAACCCCTCAAAAGCTGTTCCAAATCATGAATGATACGAGTAGGAAGGATAAAGACCGAAGCCCAATATATATGCATCGGGGACAAAACTGATCTCACCAATTGAAGCCTACCCGCAAGGGATAGAAATTTATTACGCCAATCATTCACACGACTTTCCAACTATTCCACAAGAACCTTACAATCCCTATAAAGAAGTCTGGATGATATAAGAGGGACACCAAGGTACCTAACAGGAAGAGAACCTTCTGCAAATGGCATAGACTGGAGAATAGTAGCTTTCAAAGCATTAGGAACATTACAAAAGAAAGCTGTACTTTTAGGGATACTCGGGACAAGACCCGAAACATTCTTGAACTCCTCCAGAGCTTGCATAATAACATTAACAAAATCTGGATGGCCTCTAGAAAATAAGAAAAGATCATCTGCAAAACAAAGATTAATAATCCTCTGTTGCTCACATAAATGATGGAACTGAAAATCCGCCGAATTAGAAACCTTTTTCTACAAGATAAGGGTTAAAACCTACATAACCAGGGTAGACCTCCACTTCATCTCCTGCCATATCTATGAGCAAATGCATGAACTTGAACCTTATCATTTTGTTGTACCCAAAATTACAATCACGTGCAAACTCCCTCCATTCACCAAGTACGTTCACATGGTTCGTCCTTCCAGGACCCTCTTTATGAACTCCATCTTCACCCTAAAAATTTACTCCACATCTTGGTGTATCATCAAAACCTTCCTATATGTGTGCATCGTGTGGTACTCCAAGAACTCTGCAGGTATGGTCTACAATAAACAATGGCCAACATCTAAATACCTAGTTCTTCATAAACATTAATAACGTGTTACAATAAATATGTTTAACCTAATAATAATACTTACGAGTCTTTTCAACACTGCAATCATAGAATAACTCTTATAGAAAGTGTCACCGACTTCACCAAAGTGGTCTCGATGTCCTGCCCATCGACAGATGTGGTGCATCCTGTCATCATCTGACAATACATTTAACCTGTTAGAAATCCTCCTAATACTATATAACTACACTTTTCTGCCCTGAAACTAATTAATTATATAAAGACATATATTATTTTCAACTAAATAAGGATGTAAATATTTATATCACCTTTGTCGTCAAACTCTATAGGAGGTTGCATGTGATGGAGTTGTGTTGCACCATAGAAATGCATCGGTATATGCGGACTTCCATCAAAGCTAAACGCCATCAACCTCAACATACTCTTTGGTAAACACCAAGATCTGTCCAGCTTGCAAACCCAAAGTGAATTTCATAATATTCCAAACTTGATGATCCAATTCATATTCATCGGCTTGATTAGGAACATTAACACGTAGCACAGGAACCATGAAGTAGTCTTGTCAACAATTAATCCTAATATGATCTGCCTGCCCTATCCCACTCAAGAAATCAGCAGCAATTCTCTGTAGATGAATTTCACGTTTGTCGTAAATACACATTTTAATGCAATACATTAACTTACTAATAAAGGTAATACAAGTTTAAGGTATATATTAATTTATACCTGGGGTCTGTTTGCGTCAACCCAAACACGACTCTTAAAACGAGAATAACGGTTGTTGTCTTCATCATATCCCCTGAATTGTTTACCATCCCTAGCATCGTATCCTGTCATGTAGAAAAAGTCATCTCCTTCCTGGATGAAATGCAACCAATCTACATACGGACCGATGTTGTCCGTAGCAAACTTTTTCCAATCCCTACCCTTCAGTGTTATAGGTCCTTCGATTGGTGTTATAAAACATACTTTCTTACGAATTCTTGCTGAGCTGGTCAGATAGAGATGTTTGTTCCCATTGTATCCTTCAAATTCGAACACTTCAGGGAGTTCCTGAATAATTATTCAAACCTTTAATTTACTTTTTACTCTACAATAAAACTTATAAATGATATTATGGTGTTGTTTTCTTTACATATTTCCTAGGGTATGTTCTTCGGTTAACCAACATTACAAACTCGAACAGCATTTTCCTGCTAAAAAGAAGCGTACTTTAAATTTCATACCAGTTCTACATTCTATAATAAGCTCATAACTAGCATAATACTATGGTTTTCTTTTGTTATCAAAATGTATTAACCGTATTCGAATGTATCCACTTGAAAGTATACAACCATAATATCGCAAACACGATTTAGTAACCATTATCATCACTTACACAAAATGATTTTGCATACAAACCAAAATCTATTTCATGTTTTCACTTATATATCAGTAGTCCTATATCGTAAACAATTAAACAATCAAACTCAGAAAATCCTACCATAAGATTACACCATTATGATCACTTACAGACTAATTGTTTTTACCATATAACTTAGTGTTGCACTAATTTCCAACATAACTGTTAAATATACTTCAAACCTAATTTAAAGAAAAACTAATTTCCAACAACAACAACCACATGCATTAATATTTAACTAAGATTCAAACAATTGGGGTATTGTAGATGTATACATAATCAATTTCACAAATATCATGCATTTTTTTCAATGAACAATTATCATCATTAACCTATTTGTTACCATTATCTTACAGGAAGTTGGATAATCTAAAACTTATCATCATGCAAGGTTTTGAAAAAGGGGTATACCTAACGACTTCATAGCTACAAATCTACTAACAAATACCTTTGATTATGTTTTTGTGAACTGTTTTGATCAAAATTATTCATCTTACTAACCTTGGAGTTGATTTTCAGCTTTGTGATCAATGTGGATGATTTGACAAGGGTATTAGGGTGCACCTAAAACCATAGCATGTAATGATTTCTTAACTTGGAAAATGCAATATATATCTACACGGCAAAAATATCTTGACCTTATGACTTTGGTTATTGACCGTCATGAAGGCTTGATAACCTTGGGCCATTTGTTGGTATATGGGCTAACTTATAATACAATCAAAATAAGACTAATGTATACTCAATTTAATGAAGCATATCTAAGGTTATAAGTTAAAACGTTTTTTTGCACAAAAACATGTAGCAATCACAATAAAACGTTTGTGATTTGAATGCAGAGGATCATTGAAGTATTATGAATCCAAAGTTATAAGAAAATACATAAACACAAGTTCTTGATCGTATAAGTCTTCAATATTAGAATTCGTATCAACCATTTCATTATTCGTTTGTAAACACGAAATGGGTAATGTTATACCAAAGATTCAACTGAAAGAAGTTCATCAATCATCGAATATTCATTCATCTCATTTGAATGGAGGAAGAAGTTTCAAACAAAATCATCCACAAGAATTATCAATAGGTGATGTTAAGTTATTTGTTTGTTTTACTTAATTTTGTTTTTGTTCTATAGTATCTTTAATATTAATCCATAGTTGGAATTTTATAATAACCAATGTATGTATTTTGTTATTATCTACTAATACATGTATTATATTCCCTTCAAACCTTAAACAGATGTTCAAGACGATGAAACTAAAAGAGATTCCGTTATGATTGCTACAAATTTGAACAAAATTGTCATGTCATTCAATAATTTGCAATACACAAAATTAAATGGCCAATATGGATGCACAGTGAATTCTCATTACACTATGCAAGATTATCAAAATTTGGATGCTAAGCAAACAACACGTACGTACATTGTATTATTATTTCAAAACTAATATATTGTTAGTTTTAAAATAATAAGCATTATAGTTTACATACATTAACATAACAAAATCAATTAATAATTAAATGAACCTATAATCTTGTTGAATTAATACTAATATTATTCAATACTTAATTTCCCTTTTTAAACTTAAATACCAATCCCTAAATATCAGGATCATAATATATCTGTAACACCTCCAATTTCGTGATATGCAGCGGAATTCAAACTGGGTATTACTTGATGGCACAACAGTCATAATAATAGAAAACGATCTCTAAAAGAGTCGTTTTAAAAAGGCTTTATCATTCAAATATATCAGAGTTTACAAAATAGGTCCCAGTTGGTTCCATTGATTACAAAAGACATCAATATAAAGTTTTTGATGCTTTGTGAATGATAAATTATTTATGTATAGCCTTCTTGATCTTGCCCTTCCGTGCCAGCTTCCGACTTTATGGACCTGAAATACATGCTTAAAACTGTCAACACAAAGGTTGAGTGAAATTCATAGAGTTTGTTTGATGGTTGAACACATTATGTTGGTAGTGTGAGTTAATTTGACTCACACCAAGGATTTGAAAACAAAACAGTTATTATTGCATTAAGCTCATGATACCGAAAACGTTAACAGCTGTCATAAAATAGTAACCGATGCCCTAATAGGTAATTTGCCAATTAACCTATGGTTCTTCAAATAGAGTGCGTTTGTTTACCGGACTTGGTCAAACAAACGGGATTCGTCAATCCCGATAGATCTATCCACATTATTCGCGCTCACCCGTAAGTGATTAATGGTTCATGATAATAGGGACTTAAGTTTGGCAATAGTGGTACTTAGTGCACATAATACATTTAGATAAGCATATAGTTTGAAAGCAATGTGTTCGGTTTAAAATAAAGCATGTATCTCCCCCAAGGGTTTGTAAAACAATTAAGTAATAAAAAGTGGGGCTATGAACTCACCAAGAGTTGATGATATTAAGTACTTTAACGGATGATGGATAAGTCGGAAGACTTCTACGTGCAACCTAAAAATGAAATGTTGCGACTTAGGTTTGGAATAATGTTTAAGGAAACATAAACCATCCTATATATATTCCTATGTTGATCATGATGTGGTCAATTATCATTTGATGTTTATAGAAAGATCTTTAATATGTGAAAACGTATTTAGTTTATAGATATCGTACTACCGTTCGGGCCATCATAATTCAGAGGTCATGCAGTAAACGTTCGAGGAGCTAGGACACTTTAATTCGTAAATCCAACAACTCGTCGATACGTTTTACTCAAATGAAACCCCTCACATGAAGCTCCCTACTATTGTAGCACTTAGTAAATACAACATATGTTTTGAGTGAAGATTGTTATAACATAAAGTTTATCATGTTTTAATAACTATCTAGTTTTTACAAGTTCTCGTCGTTTCAAACAAGCCTCGAGGCTTTAGCCATGGCCTTGCCGTGACTTTGGTCTTGACTTCCATGGTCTTAAGACTTAGCTTTGGCCTTAGCCGTAGCCGTGGTCTTGGCTAATGGCCATTAGGCCTCTTGGTTTGCTTTTAGTTGTGACAAAAGTATAGTTATGAGACTATATTTACGGCAGTTTCTGTTTTTGAAAGATTTTGGCCTATTTATGCGTTTTCAAGGTCCGAGCTTCTATGTTATTGAAGGAAAACGTCGTTTCGGACAACTTTCGTGTTTTAACTTTTTGATGATTCGGACCAGAAGTACCATTTTAAAAAGGGCAGAACTCAAAACAGAAAGTTATGGGCAGTTTCGGCGTTTAGGTTTCGCTAACTTCTTTTGCTTATAACTTTTGACTCGTTTGTCCGTTTCGGGTGATTCAAATTGCTATGTTTACCTTTTAATCTTGTCTACCATATTATGTAAGTTATAAAGTCCTTATGTTACTGTTTTTAATGGTCTCACATGTGTAGAATATGACTAGTTTACTAGTTTGTTACTTTTATGACAATATGTGAATTAAAACAAGTGATTGAGTATATGTACATCATGAATCAACATAGTAACTATATATATAGCATGAAATAGTTAAGATTATGAATAATAAAGATGAGATGATGGTGGTGATAAGTTGCTTACAACTTTTGGCTTTCAAAATAGAAAGGGGTAACTTAGTAAGGATAGGACTTTGATTGATCGCGAAAGATTTCGGATTGAGCTAGCTTTCCACACCTTGGCACCCTTGCAAACTTGAAGAGTTGGTGATGAAGTACTAAGTGACTTGAGTGGATCTAAACTCAAGAGGATCACTTAAACTTGCTAGAGATTTGATGAAGTAGCTTGATCTTTGGAACTTCCTTGCATAAACTTGGAGTTTATAGATCAAATGATGGAAGATGTGAGTGGTTTAGGGTATGAACGACCAAAATCAGTTTGTGAGGGAGTTTATGATGTATTTCACTTCCTATTTATAGGAGGGTAAGTTTGGTTAACCATATATTGGGTTAATTATTAACCATGGTTAAGTTAGGACACTTGTAATGATCAAAATGATGCATGCTTAGGATCAAGCCACATAAATGGTGACTCCCCACCCTTAGGTCGGTTTCAATGCATGACAAGGCTTAGATGATAAGCCTTGGTCTTATCTTAAGGTTAGAGTAAGTTTTGGTTCCGTTAAATGCCAACTGTAAGTCGTTAAGCCATAAAACGTACAACCGGGTATCGTAAAAATACGAAACTTACAGGAATGATGAGACTCATCATTATACTCCATCTAAAAATATAAAATGAGTGATAAGTCTCATTGGGTGCAAAAACGCTGCTTAAAGCTGGAAATACGGGTCAAAAACGCGTAATTCGCGTAAAACGCAGAATTGAAAAACGTAAAATTCCAAAACTTGTGGAATTGTCATAAAATGGTAGAAATACATATTTCTAATGTTTATATGGTTTACTGGACATATCGGGATGTCCGAATGACATTTTAACCCTAAAGTAGTTCTCGTACACGGTTTCGTGAAATTGGTCAGGACGACTTGTCGAGATTATTTATCTTGTCATGATAGTAAAATAAAAAAAAAATATTTACGATATGAATAGTAAATGTGAATAGTAAATTCTCGAAAATGAAAAGTAGCCTGAAAATGCGGGTGGTTACAGTCTCCCCCCGTTGGAGAAATCACGTCCTCGTGATGTAATTGTTACTTGATGGTGATGCTCCTTCAAAAAGGTGAGGGACTAGGTCGGATTAACCCCTTGTCCGAAGGTTCTTGTATTTGATTTGTCAGTTCTTGCATCTCGGATGGTGCTAGTCTGTAGGGTGCGCGGGCCACTGGCGCCGCTCCTGGCACTAAATCAATTTGAAACTCTACTTGGCGGGATGGTGGAAGTCCGGGTAAGTATTCAGGGAAAACTTCAGGAAATTCACGGGCGATAGGAACGTCTTCAAGTAGTTTTTCTTTGGATTCCTTCTCGATAACATAAGCTGGAAATGCATAACATCCTTGTTTCAATGTACTTCATGGTTTTCATACATGAGATGATGTTTACGCGAGTTCCACTTCGATCACCACGGATGACCAAAGTTTCATTGTTACAAGGAATGTGAACAACTTTTTCGCCACAGTTGATGTTAGCTTGACGTTTTGACAACCAATCCATGCCAATAACAACCTTGAAACTTCCAAGTTCGATTGGTATGAGATTGATGCTGAATGGGTGATCTAAAAGGTTGAGGGTACAGTTTTGGAGTACAATATTGGTGTTCACTAAGTTTCTATTGGCTAATTCAATACTATAGTCAGTATCCTTAGTGGTTGGTGCAATATTAAGTAAAGGTGCAATTTTGGAAGATATAATGCTCATATCAGCACCGGAATTGAATAAGACTTTAACAGAATGGTTATTGAGTGAAAACGTACCAGTGACTACGTTCGGGTCTTGTTGAGGTTCACCGTTGCCCATAACATAGGCTCTACCACGAGCACCTCCGCCTTGTTGGCCACGGTTTTGAGGGCAATTGTTTTTGTAGTGCCCTTTTTCTCCACACCCGAAGCATGTAGGCTGTGTATTGCTTCCGGTATCTATAGCCTTGCCCCTACAATCTTTAGCAAGATGTCCCACTTTTTGGCATTTATTGCATTTGCAAGGACCCAAGTGATGGATTTTGCACTGACTACAATATGGATGGGGTCCAGTATATCCCATGCCTACTGCTGGGGCAGTAGCGGCATAGGTTCTGGCATTTTCTTGCCTTTGATTCTGTTGATTGTGATGGGTGGTGTTGCGGTTTTGATTGTTGGGAGTGTTTCTTTGGTTGTTGTCCCATTGTCGTTTGTTGTTGTTGTTATGGTAGTTGGTGTTGTTGGTGGTAGTGTTGCTATTGAGATTCTGTTCCTGGATAGTCCCTGCTCGATGTAAAAATATAAAATGAGTGATAAGTCGTTAAGCCATAAAACGTACAACCGGGTATCGTAAAAATACGAAACTTACAGGAATGATGAGACTCATCATTATACTCCATGTAAAAATATAAAATGAGTGATAAGTCTCATTGGGTGCAAAAACGCTGCTTAAAGCTGGAAATACGGGTCAAAAACGCGTAATTCGCGTAAAACGCAGAACTGAAAAATGTAAAATTCCAAAACTTGTGGAATTGTCATAAAATGGTAGAAATACATATTTCTAATGTTTATATGGTTTACTGGACATATCGGGATGTCCGAATGACGTTTTAACCCTAAAGTAGTTCTCGGACACGATTTCGTGAAATTGGTTCTGAATGGATTCAACGTGCGCCGTCAGGACGACTTGTCGAGAATATTTATCTTGTCATGATAGTAAAATAAAAAAAAATATTTACGATATGAATAGTGAAAATGAATAGTAAATGTGAATAGTAAATTCTCGAAAATGAAAAGTAGCCTGAAAATGCGGGTGGTTACAATATGCTCATTAAATTAGTTTTAATCATATTATTCCCTTTACCATAAATATATGATGATATTTGAATACAAATTTTGACTTATCCCTAATCATTAGCTAAAACATATACTAATCATTTGACTAAGAGTTTTTTTTTTCAAAAACAATTACAACAAGAAACCTGTCTTCAAAACCAAGAAAAACATCCAGGTTAGATTTTTTTTATACTTTTTATTAATAAATTCGTATAAGCATCATTCCATGTAAATATTTTACTATGTCCACATATTCATAGCAACTTAATACACCCTTATCAGTATCATTCCATTGCCATATGATGCATTACAATATATTGTTAGCCTCTTAATACAATACTGTTAGTATTAGTGATATTGATTACCAAACTTTACAAATTTGTTGTGGACTGCAAATGATACTAATAACTTAGTTTTGCATTTCTAATAGTTGATGGATTCCAATAACAAGAGGAAAGCTATTGTTATCAACAACACCTTATCTCCTGGAAAAGAAAACACACCAACTTCAAGGTTACTACATGATATCGATATCAACTCCAGTAAGCGAAGACCATTAAGTACTCAAGAAGATGTTAGTTTTATGAGAACTACATCCACAACTCATTCCATAGATGAGTTCACACTGAATTCAGCCGGTAGACCTGTTCTTATTGATATAACTAATAGTAAGTAAACGCTTTCATGAAATTTAATTTTAATATCCATTAACAACAATACTAATTTCAATATGAAATAGTTATAATGAAATAACCTATACTTATCCTTTTAGATGGATCATCTTCTGCTACACCAACAGTTAGACGTAGAGGAAGACCGCCAAAGAATTCTACACAAACAACAACTAAAGTGACTGTTAATCCAAAAATAACAATAATTCCTCGACAAAGACCAGGAAGGAAAGGAATAGAAACGACTACTCCAGGCATTTAATCCCTTCCTTTCACAAACTTTTTAACTACATTTTCTTTTATTGATAGTTTGTTATTATGCTATAAATTATTTATATAAACCAAAACGTTTACTTAATCTGACCGAGTTATCAACTACAACTCCAACTATAACTCCAACTCCTGTCATACCAACACCTGTAATTTCAAATATAAGTACTCGACCAAAACCAGGAAGGCCACGAAAAGAAATGACTACTCCAGGCATATAAATCCTTTTTCTCCCAAATCCTTTAACTACAAATTGTTTTACCAAATTTTATTTGCATTTTGAATGACATATATGTTTACTTGATGCCATAGATTTACCAACTCCAACTCCATCTGTAACTCCAAGTCCTGTCACACCAACGAGTGTAATTTCAAAAATAACTCCTAGACCTCCCCAGGAAGGCCACCAAAAGAAACCACTACTCCATCTGTAACTGCAAGTCCTGTCATACCTTCATCGTTAACTGCAAGACGCCCATGAAGGACACGTTTAGATGACATAACACAAGGTATGTTTGTGTATTCCTTTTAATATATCTTTTCCCTTCATTTTTTTAAAATCTGTATATAACTTAACTGTTCGTAAATAGGAACTCCTATGCTTCCTAACAAAACCACAAGGTTTAGTGGCAAATCTCCTGTCGCATTTGACTTAGGTAAATTTTTTTTCTTAATAAACCACTTAACTATTTAATAGACTTTGTTAGTATTACGTAATTCAGCCACAACATCATCTATACTTTTACACAGGTTGTTCATCGGTTTCATCGGATATTACATCAAACAATGTTACCAAATCAACACCAACTTATCAGCCACAAAGGAGAAAAAGCAAGCGTGTTTTAGGATCCACATCACGACGTATTAACTTCACCAATGATGCTGATGTACAAAATCATGTGAACAGAAATCCATTCGTTGGTATCTCAAGTGGTAGTTTCAATTCGAAAGCAATATATATAAATTCAACAAACGTACTGTTTTACTACTTAATTTATTCTTTACATATACACTTTCATCACTGATTTTAAAATATAAAAATTATTCAGAATACATCGACCTCGGTGATCCAAATGTACAATACTCTGATTGTGGGGCATTGTTGTGGGAAGCAAAGAGTAAAAGAGGCCACGGAATGGAGGATTCGTATTCTCTATGTTGCATGAGGGGTATAGTTCAACTACCAGTTGAATTGAAACCCCCTCCAAGTTTGCTCATGAGCTTGGTGAAAAATGAACATCCAAAAAGCAAAGGGTTCCTTGAAAATATAAGGCGTTACAACTCCATGTTTTCATTCACATCTCTTGGTGGTAAAGTAGACCAAACAATTAACAACGGATGGGGTCCATATTGTTTTAGGCTTCAGGGAGAGAACTACCACATAATTGGTTCTTTGATGCCTGAAAACTACAAGACTCTTAAGTTTGCCCAAATATACATACATGACACAAGAAACGAGATACAGAACAGAATAAATGTTGTCAGGTATGCATATTCTAATTTTTCCTTAAACTTATAATTTTGGTGACTAACATTTGATCTGATGTGAATTTCCGATGTGTTTTCAGTATCTTCATAGTCTAATTGTTTTTAACTAAATCTTGCAGTAGTGGCTCCTCAAATTCTCAAACCCCACCAAAATTGATCATCAGCTAACAAAAGATATAAAAGAGATGCTTGATGCCCATAATCCATTGGTTCACGAGTTCCGAATGGCTGGTCAATGTATGGCAACCGCAGATGATGACCAGAAAATAAGACTTAGGCTTATTGGCAAAAGAGATCGTGATGGACGGACACATAATTTACCCACTGCATCTGAGGTAGATGCACTTATAGTTGGTGACTTTGACTCTTTGAAAGATAAGAGAGATTATCTTGCACATGCATGGCGATAAAACAAGAAGAATTAGTGAGCTGCACGTTGAGTACTTAGCTCTTCAGTATCCGTTATTGTTTCCATATGTAGAAGATGGATACAGAACCGATGTATACCATAGAGGTATTACAGACTTGACACCAACAAAACAACGCACTAGAGTAACTATTCGTGAGTGGTTTGCACATCGTCTACAACATAGACTAGAAGTTTATTACGTGATTCTTCACTCAAGAAGGTTGTTCCAGCAGTTTTTGGTAGATGGTTACACTATGGTGGATTCCGAAAGGATGTCTTATTATAGAAAAAATCAAAAAGAGTTGCGGTGTGAAACATATACTAGGCTGGCTAGCGTGGCAAGTGCATCAAATGGACCACGTGTTCTTTGTGGAAAAAAAGTTATTCTGCCTTCGTCATACACAGGGAGTCCAAGATACATGTTACAGAACTACCTTGATGCTATGTCCATTTGCAAGGTTTACGGATACCCGGATCTATTCATCACTTTTACGTGTAACCCAAGCTGGCCTGAGATTACGCGGTATATGGAGGAAAAAGGGTTGAAATCAGAAGATCGGCCAGATGCTACTACAAGGGTATTCAAAATGAAGTTGGACATGTTGATGAAAGATTTTAAACAAAAACGCACATTCGGACGTGTAAAAGGAGGTGTTTAATATTCATTTCAGATTTATTATTCTACACATCAACATACTACTAACATTATAATTCTGAGTTTCAAACTAATATTATTTCTATATTTAACTGAAATTTTGTTGTCTTTTATATGCAGAATTGTACACAATTGAAATTCAGAAACGTGGACTACCCCATTGTCATATTTGCCTTTGGTTGGAACCAAATGATAAACTACGTTCTCCACAACAGATTGAAAATTGCGTATCCGCTGAAATTCCTGATAAGGATCTTGACCCAGCTTTGTACCAACTTGTGACATAGAACATGATGCACGGTCCTTGCGGTATTGAACATCAGGACTGTCCATGTATGGTCAATCGTAAGTGCACAAAAAAGTTTCCAAAATCATTTAACGAGGAGACTTTCATCGATGAGCATGGTTACGCTATTTACAAGAGACCTGAAAATGGTAGAAAGGTATCTAAAAGTGGCGCTGATTTGGAAAATGTATTTGTCGTGCCGTATAACCTAGATTTGTTGAAATAGTACCAAGCACATATAAACGTTGAATATTGCAATCAGTTTGGTTCTATCAAGTACCTTTTCAAGTATATAAACAAAGGACCTGATCGAGTCACTGCAGTGGTGGATGAAGAAGAAGTCGACGAGATTAAAGATTATTACGATTGCCGTTATCTATCCGCATGTGAGGCTGCATGGAGGATTTTTCAATTTGATATACACCACAGGTCTCCATCGGTTGAAAGGCTTCCGTTTCACCTACCAAACGAGCATGCTGTCTTTTTTTTATCCAAGAGAGAGTATTGATTACGTCTTAGAAAAGGAATCAAATAACACGTCAAAGTTTTTAAAATGGATGGAATGTAACAAAACTGACGTTGAAGCAAGACAGCTGTTGTATGTAGATTTTCCATCCAAATATGTATGGAAAAAACAAGATTATGAATGGGAACCTAGACAGAAGGGAAATGCCATTGGTCGCATACATCAGGTTACTCCATCATAGGGAGAAATGTATTATCTTCGTATACTGTTAAACAAAATACATGGAGTTCAAGAATGGGACGAG
Source organism: Chrysanthemum makinoi (assembly GCA_910596185.1). Lineage (NCBI taxonomy): Eukaryota > Viridiplantae > Streptophyta > Magnoliopsida > Asterales > Asteraceae > Chrysanthemum > Chrysanthemum makinoi. The sequence goes on along the minus strand of OU343217.1, from coordinate 167,875,962 downwards.
TTTAAGACCTATGACGGAATCCTTTACTCAACTCATAGAGAAGCTTGCTACGCAAGAGGTTTGTTACAAGATGACAAAGAGTATATTGATGGTCTAATAGAAGCAAGCCGCTGGGGGATTGGAGACTATCTAAGATCTTTATTTGTAGCGCTCATCATGACAGATAGTATGTCGCGTCCTGATTTTGTTTGGAACAAAACATGGCGTCTTTTGGCTGAAGATGTACAATGGAAAGAACGTCGTATACATAATGATCCAGGTATATTTATACATTTCCTATTCCAAAAATTACTTATCTTTATGTGCAACAACTTCACAAATCATTTTTAACACATACTCATAGATTTAAAAATGAAATTGCCGTATTGCTTTTGTCATTATTTCAGCATGTGTCATTAACTTCAACAATTATTAAGCAATCCCAAACACTCCTTTCTAACTTATGATTTTGGATAGCAATTACCAAATACATGTTTAAGAACCTGATATTTGCATCAATAAGTACATAGACGCTTACCTGCTTTTAATTAACTACTTACACACGTATTAAAAACTTGATAACTATGTTGATGAGCGTGAATCTATATAGGTTGCATATTCAGAAATAATTTTTAACATATTTGTCATCGTTATCCTGTTTTCATAACTATCAAAGTTTTATACACAAACATTAACATTTATATATAACTTACGTATCCCGGTTTCAACAGAGTTGGAGTTGACTGATGAACAAAGGTACAATATATGCCTTACATACATCGAACACATGTTACTTTGCAACAACAGGTCATTAAAGACAATTGAAAACATGCCTTACCCTGATGCACAATATACGATGGAAGGTTACAACAGACTTGTCAACGATGAAATGAAATACAATAGGCCAGAGTTATCCGTATTGCATCTTAAGATGTACCAGACTTTAATGGATGAGCAAAAGTGCATTTACGCTACTATTTTGGATGCCGTGCAGCATGAAAAGGGAGGCATGTTTTTTGTTTATGGCTATGGTGGAACGGGTAACAAATATATGTCCTATATACTACTTACATTACCTTTTAATTCAATTTAATCCAGATGTATGATTACTTTTATAATTCAGAAGTATGATAACAGCGTAAACAAATCAATTACAGGTAAGACATATCTATACAAAACAATGACAGCGTGTCTTCGCTCGGAAGGAAAAATTGTTCTTAATGTTGCATCAAGTGGTATCGCAGCGGAAAAAAAACCCCTCTGGAGAAAATGGCGATTCTCTTTTTTTTTTTTTTTTTTTTTTTTTTTTGGGTAAAAGGGTTAATTCACCCCGGTAAAATATATTACGCCAAAAACATTGAAGTACAAAGGATGAGGGTGAATCCCTCATCTCAGTCCCTTAGGACACTTACAGACTCTCCTATAGGAATGCAACATCATTCCTATAACTTACAATATAAGCGTAACAGACCACACTTATAACTAAACATCAGACTACAACGATAAAAAGAATAAAAATAAATGCACTTCAAGTAGAAATACTTGAATCTTCAAGTCACCATAGTAGTCCAAACTTCCAGCGTCGCCCAAATATACAATATCATGGTCCTCAAATTGAAGTACAGTTCACAAGTTTCACACAACGGTTGGTGAGGGACTCTAAAACCACGGATAGAGCAGCAAGCTCAAAACTCGCTCCAAAGGTGTATGTTGAGATGCAAACCAGAACACCAATAAGAATAACCAACAAATGCGTATAAACCCAACGCACATCAACTCCATGATCATGTAATCAGCAGAGAATCAGTTCACAAATTTCACACAACGATTGGTGGAAGACTCTAAAACCACGGATAGAGCAGCTAGCATAAACTCGCTCCAAAATTGTGCGTTGAGATGCTAAACCAAACCCCAATGTGATACCGAGCATAGAACATAATCATAGGGTAACAAACCCTAACTTCCAGTAAACCAAAGCAGCATCGATCAAACAGAATAAGAAACCAAGTATGTAGATCGATCCACCCATAAACGATCAATGGAAAATAACCAATTGATCATATCTAGGGTTTTTGAATAAGTTACCCTACAAACTTAACTTAGACATCTCCCAACAACCCACTTGTATCAAACGAACAGCCATAATAGCACAAGCAATTAACATACACCACGATAAAGGACATGTAATAGCCACTAGCAGAACGTGATTCACAAACAGCAAAGCACTCACCAGTAGGATAATGAATCAAAACAAGGTTCTGATTTACGCATGAAGAGCAGCCCATAATACATAGATCGACCAAAAAATAAACCATAAGCATATGATCGATCAAACACCACCATACCATAGATCACACCAAGATACAAGTAAAACGATTTATAAAAATCGTTTATAATATATAGCATAAAAGGTAGCGATCCCAAACCGACCTAAGATATAGCAATTATGCATATGTCGCAAAAAAACCCTTTGATCGACCCAATTGATGTAGAAACGATTTAACTATCACAAACAATTAAACCGACAAATTATATGCAGGAACAAGGAGATCGATCAGCATAGAAGGGCGATTTTTTGGAAACCCTAATATAATACGAATCAACCAAACCGACTAGACCAGATTTAAGGTTAAGATCTGATTAATACATGTAAACACGAATGTTAAACACGAATTAAGAACACATCATTAACAGAAAAACATGTTCTAGGATCGAAATTAGGAAGAAATCGATTGAACAATAAGGTTTGTTAGGGTTTCTCAAAAAATCGCCCACACATAGAGAGATAGTCGTTTTTTAGGCTTTTTTTTAAATGGCGATTCTCTTCCCTCCTTCACATCTGATCGTTGCCCTATCTTTTCCTTGAATCCTATACCTTATAAAACTTCTACTACTGTGGTATAATCCGAGTATTATCTCCCTTTAGTCGATTTGTTATTTGGTTGCTGATTCGAGGTATTTAGGGTTTCGATTTTTTGTTAAGGGAATCGTTGTTTGTTATAGGTCGGTTCACTATAATCTCTATATCTGATTATCATGAGTGCTGGTTAGGTTTTTTCATGGGTAGTTAAACCCTTTTAGGGTTGCGTTTCACTATTCCTGTTGGTAGTGGTTTTAGGGTTTTCTGCTGGTCGTTTTTTTAGGGTTTCTAATTTCCGTTGCTGCTATTTTGGTCTTCGTATTGATTGCATTGTTGGTGTATTATTATGGAGTCGACACATAAGAATTCTAAACCCTCAACGGTTCATAATTCCAATTTGCTTGGTGAGTTTCATATTAAAGTCGATTTTAAGGAAACCGGTAAATAGTGGCAGTATTACTTCGACTCATGAGGAGGTGTTATCAGCTGGGCTACATGATGAGGTTGTGGAGAATTCGTTGTTGAGTCATTTGGCTGCTAAGCTTAAGAACATGGATGGTAAGATCCTAGGTAGAGATGGAAATGTGTTAAAACCTTATAGAAGTGTTAAGTTTGCTGATCATTGATTGTCATGTTCCCCTTAAGGATTCTATTACTATTGGGGTACCATATATGGATCGACCTGGGTTCTCTTCTGAAACTATTAGGGTGGAATATGAGTGGAATATGTTTGTTTGATTTTTGGCCACTCTGTTGACTCTTGTCCCAAGACAATTGTGACTCCACCGGTTGTGGAGGATAAAAATGATGGGTTTCAACTAGTTGGGAAAAAGGGTAAAGCTAAGAGGAATGCTAAGGACAATAAAAGTGGTACGGTTTTGAACGGGGTTCCAGTTGGTAAAAGCATGCAGTATAGAACCAAAGCTGTTAATACTCCTTCCACTAGCAAACCTCATCAAGGAGTTGCTAGTACTAGTACGGGTTCTACACTTAATCAGGTAGGTAATATTGTTGTACCTAATAACTCTACATCTAATGACCCTACTGATGTGGCTACCAAGGATAATCAACCTGCTCATGCTTCACAAATGGTAAGTAATCCAATTCTGGCTCCTAATATATCTACATCTAACCCGTTTGGTTCTTTGGCTACTTATGATGATGGTGATGAGACCAAGGGCTTGGAGGATGATGATGAGGTTGAAAATTTTTATGATGAAACTGGTAATTTGTTTGACAAATCGGGGGCAAGCACTCCTGTTATGAATGTCCCTGATGTTTAGTATCGCCTCTTGGTATTATTCTTGGTTGGAATGATGATATTGTTGATGTTATGATTATGTCTCAAACTAACCAAGTTATGCATGTTCAGGTTAATACTCGGGCGGATAGCAAAACGTTTTTCTGTTCTTTTGTATATGCAGATAATTATTATGTTCATCGGCGTGCCCTTTGGTCCAATCTGGTTTGCCATGCTGGATTTATGCGTACTAGGCCTTGGGTTTTGTTGGGAGACTTTAATGCGGCTCTTAAGTTGGAGGATCATTCTTGTGGTAGTTATGCTCCTGACATTGCTATGCGTGAATTCAAAGATTGTGTTCAGAAAATGGAGGTTGAGGATATTAATAGTACTGGTTTTCACTTTACTTGGAATCAGAAACCAAGAGGCTCATTTGGTACTTTGAAGAAAATTGATCGGGTGATGGGCAATCTGAAGTTTGCTGACTTGTTTCCAGGTTCGTTTGCCATATTCCAACCTTATCGTATTTCTGATCACTCTCCGTGTGTTCTGCGTATTCCCCAGGTTACTAAGCCTAAGCCTAAACCGTTCAAATTCTCTAACTTCTTGGTACATAAGGATGGGTTTAGAGATACAGTTACTGCGGGATGGAATCTTAATGTTCATGGTTGTGCTATGTATCGTGTGGTTCAACGCTTAAAGGGGCTGAAATCTCCTTTTCGTAAGCTTTTGCACAGTCAGGGTAATCTTCATGAGCGGGTGGTTAAGATTCGGCAGGAGCTTGATGATGTCCAAAAGGCTATTGATACTGATCCGTCTAATTCAGAGTTACGGGAGGATCATGCTCACTATCTTCTTGCTTATAAGGAGGCTATGTTAGATGAAGAACGGTTTTTAAAGCAGAAATCTAAAGTTCAATGGCTTCATGCAGGTGATTCTAATACTGCCTATTTTCACAATATTGTTAAAAGCAAATGTGCCCGTAATCGTATTGAATTGGTTAGAGATGAAAACAATGTCTTGTATGAGGGTAATCAGGTTGCAGGTGCTTTTGTTGCTCACTATGAACAGTTTCTTGGTATGGAAGGAAATTGTATTATCTTTGATGATTATGGTATATTCTCTAATGTTCTTCCTCATCAATTGGCTGGTTCGATGGTTCGTCATGTTACGGATGCGGAGATTAAGGAAGCAATATTTTCTATGGGGGATGATAAAGCTCCTGGTCCCGATGGATACACGGCTGCTTTCTTTAAGAAAGCATGGGATAAGTCAAGATCTTAAGCTTGTTGACTCATAAAGAGTCGTTATGGGTGCAATGGATCCATTCGTATAAACTTCGTGGGAGAAGTTTTTGGGATGTCCCATGTTTGGGGGATGTTAGCTGGGGTTGGCGCAAGCTTCTTGCTATTAGACCCAAGGTTCGTCCTTTTATTTGGCGTAAGATTAATAATGGGAAGGACACTTCGGTTTGGTTTGATATGTGGTGTCAGCTAAGCCCGTTGCGTAATTTATTTACTGCTAGAGATATTGCTCGAGCGGGGTTTAATTTATCTGACTCGGTTTATGATTTGATTGCATCTGGTGTTTGGCGATGGCCGTTGGATTGGTTATCTCGATTTCCATTGCTAGCTGCTCTCCCGGTTCCTAATTTAGATGAGATTGATGATGGATTATTATGGCGTAACCTTGATGGCATATTTAGTTGTTTTTCTGTCTCGGGGGCATGGGAATCTCTGCGTCTTAGGCCGATATGGTTGAATGGTCTAAAGTTCCTTGGTTCTCTCATTGTATTCCAAGGCATGCTATACATTTGTGGCTCGCTATTAAACAGAAGCTCAAGACTCAGGATAGGATGAGACAATGGGATGTTGGTCCTGACGTTGATTGGGCCTTGCTTAGATGCCCGCTTTGCGATTTGGTTCAGGATTCTCATTCTCATTTATTTTTTGAGTGCCAATTTTCTATGCAGGTTTGGTTTCAGGTGCGATGTTTATCTGGTATGGATACGGTCCCACCTTCATTGGAGAGTACTGTCACATTTCTCATTCCTATATCTAAGGGCCGGTTAGTAGTATCATTTCTAGATTACTGCTTGCTGCTACTACTTACTTCGTTTGGATGGAACGCAACTCTAGGCTGTTCAAGCGTAAGAAGTCATCTGTTGCTGAAGTGGTTAGCACCATTGTTTCTACTATTCGGTTGAACCTGGTTACTTTCAAGTTCAAGAAGCTAACCTCGAGGTCGCGATTGATTCTGGATAAATGGAAGATTCCAAGTATATGTATACACGAAGGGAGTGCCGGGTAAGGGTTGTACTCTTTTTCCCTACTCCAAGGTTTTTCCTTTTGGGTTTTTCTTGGAAAGGGTTTTTAAGGAGGCAAACTTCCTGGGTTAACTTGCTCCCTTCGTGGAGTGGCTGGAAGCGGGATGCTTGCTTGTTACAAGTTTTCTTACTTGTTTATGCCTAGTTTGTTGATGTAATATAGCTAGGTTTTTTGTGTTTATGGCATGTCATAATCACTAGTTTTATCAAGCTTTTCGCTTGAGGTTAATGTGGTACTTCAGCCACATTCCATTTGTACTTAACAGTATTTTTGGTTATATATTTACCGGGGTAAACCCCTTTACCCAAAAAACCATTCCCCTAAACAAAAAGAGGTTAAACAGGTGGTAAATGATAATAATCTTAGTGTATGTGCTATCTTGGAATCTCATGTTGATGCATCGGTGGTCTATGATACATGTCGTAATGTTTGTCGTAGGTGGAAGTGGACATCTAATGGTAGTCTATGTGATAAGGGCTCCCGTATTATTCTTGGTTGGAATAATGATATTGTTGATGTTATGATTATGTCTCAAACTAACCAGGTTATGCATGTTCAGGTAAATACTCGGCGGACAAAAAAATTTTTTCTGTTCTTTTGTATATGCAGATAATTATTATGTTCATCGGCGTGCCCTTTGGTCCAATCTTGTTTGCCATGCTGGATTTATGCGTACTAGGCCTTGGGTTTTGTTGGGAGATTTTAATGTGGCTCTCAAATTGGAGGATCATTCATGTGGTAGTTATGCTCCTGACATAGCTATGCGTGAATTTAAAGATTGTGTTCTGAAAATGGAGGTTGAGGATATTAATAGTACTGGTCTTCACTTTACTTGGAATCAGAAACCAAGAGGCTCATTGGGTACTTTGAAGAAAATTGATAGGGTGATGGGCAATCTGAAGTTTTTTGACTTATTTCCAGGTTCGTTTGCTATTTTTCAACCTTATCGTATCTCAGATCATTCTCCGTGTGTTCTGCGTATTCCCCAGGTTACTAAGCCTAAGCCTAAGCCGTTCAAATTCTCTAACTTATTGGTTCATAAAGATGGGTTTATTGATACGGTTACTGCGGGATGGAATCTTAATGTTCATGGTTGTGCTATGTATCGAGTGGTTCAACGATTAAAGGGGCTGAAATCTCCTTTTCGAAAGCTTTTGCATAGTCAAGGTAATCTTCATGAGCGGGTAGTTAGGATTCGGAAGGAGTTGGATGAGGTCTAAAAGGCTATTGATACAGATCCATATAATTCAGACTTACGGGATGAACATGCTCATTATCTTCTTGCTTACAAGGAGGCTACGTTAGATGAAGAACGGTTTTTAAAGCAGAAATCTAAAGTTCAATGGCTTCATGCAGGTGATTCTAATAAGGCCTATTTTCACAATATTGTTAAAAGCAAATGTGCCCGTAATCGAATTGAAGTGGTTAGAGATGTAAACAATGTCGTGTACGAGGGGAATCAGGTTGCTGGTGCTTTTGTTGCTCACTACAATTTCTTGGTATGGAAGGAAATTGTACTCTTTTTGATGATTATGGTATATTCTCTAATGTTCTTCCTCATCAATTGGCTGGTTCGATGGTTCGTCATGTTACGGATGCGGAGATTAAGGATGCTATATTTTCTATGGGGGATGATAAAGCTCCTGGTCCCGATGGTTACACGGCTGCTTTCTTTAAGAAAGCATGGGATATAGTGGGTGCTGAGGTAAGGACTGCTGTTCGTGATTTTTTCATTAATGGTAAGCTTCTCAAGGAGATTAATCATACCATTATATCTTTGATTCCTAAAGTTTCTACCCCGTGTAAGATTAATGATTATAGGCCTATTTCTTGCTGTAATGTCATGTATAAATGCATTAGCAAAATTCTTGCTAATCGTATTAAAGAAGGCCTTGGTCAGTTGGTTAGTATTAATCAATCTGCATTTGTTCCTGGTCGTCGTATATCTGATAATATTTTACTTACCCAAGAGCTTATGCGGAACTATCATAGAGGGAGAGGCCCTCCTAGATGTGCATTTAAGGTTGATATTCAGAAGGCATATGATACGGTTGATTGGACGTTTCTTAGGGCTATTCTGATTGGATTTGGGTTTCACTCCAAAATGGTTGATTGGATCATGGTATGTATTTCATCTACGTCTTACTCCATATGTGTTAATGGTGATCTTCATGGCTGGTTTAAAGGTAAGCGGGGCCTTAGACAAGGTGACCCGTTATCTCCATACTTGTTTACGCTGGTTATGGAAGTGCTAACTCTTATATTGCAGACAAAGGTTTCGACTGCCGTTGATTTTCAGTTTCATCATCTGTGTGAGCAACAGAGAATTATTAACCTTTGTTTTGCAGATGACCTCTTCTTGTTTGCTAGAGGCTATCAGGAGTCTGTTAATGTCATTATGCAGGCTTTGGAGGATTTCAAGAACTTTTCGGGTCTTGTTCCAAGTATCCCTAAAAGTACAGCTTTCTTTTGTAATGTGCTATTCTCCAGTCTATGCCGTTTGCAGAGGGTTCTCTCCCTGTCAGGTACCTTGGGGTCCCCCTTATTTCATCAAGACTTCTTTATAGGGATTGCAAGGTGCTTGTTGAGAAATTGGAAGGTCGTGTGAATGATTGGCGTAATAAGTTTTTATCTCTTGTGGGTAGGATTCAGTTGGTGAGGTCTGTTTTATCTTCGATGCATTTATATTGGGCTTCGGTTTTTATCCTTCCTACTCGTATTATCCATGAGTTAGAGCAGCTTATGAGGGGTTTCCTTTGGTGTCAAGGAGAAATGAAAAGGGGAAAGGCTAAGGTTGCTTGGGAATCTGTTTGTAAGCCAAAGCAGGAAGGTGGCCTTGGTATTCGACGTTTGGAGGATTTTAACATTGCTCTCATGACCACTCACATTTGGAGTATTTTGACACATAAAGAGTCGCTTTGGGTGCAATGGATCCATTCATATAAACTTCATGGGAGAAGTTTTTGGGATGTCCCTTGTTTGGGGGATGTTAGTTGGGGTTGGCGCAAGGTTCTTGCCATTAGACCCAAGGTTCGTCCTTTTATCTGGCATAAGATCAATAATGGGAAGGACACTTCGGTTTGGTTTGATATGTGGTGTCAGTTAAGCCCGATTCGTAATTTAATTACTGCTAGAGATATTGCACGAGCGGGGTTTAATTTATCTGACTCGGTTTATGATTTGATTGCTACTGATGTTTGGCGATGGCCACTCGACTGGCTATCACGATTTCCATTGTTAGCTGCTCTCCCGGTTCCTATTCTAAATGATACTGAAGATGGATTATTATGGCGTAACCTGGATGGCAATTCAAGTTGTTTTTCAGTCTCGGGTGCATGGGAATCTTTACGGCTTAGGGCTGATTTGGTTGAATGGTGTAATGTTACTTGGTTCCCTCATTGCATTCCACGGCATGCTATACATCTGTGGCTCGCTATTAAGCAGAAGCTAAAGACTCAGGATAGGATGCGACAATGGGATGTTGGCCCTGACGTTGAGTTGGCTTTGCTTAGATGCCCGCTTTGTGAATTGGTTTCGAATTCTCATTCTCATTTATTTTTTGAGTGCCAATTTTCTATGCAGGTTTGGTTTCAGGTTCGGAGTTTATCTAGTATGGATGCGGTCCCACCTTCGTTAGAAAGTGCTGTTACAGTTCTTATTCCTTTATCTAAGGGGCGGTCGGTTAGTAGTATCATTTCTCGATTATTGCTTGCTGCTACTACTTACTTCGTTTGGATGGAGCGCAATTCTAGGCTGTTCAAGCGTAAGAAGTCTTCTGTTGCTGAAGTGGTTAGCACTATTGTCTCTACTATTCGGTTAAAGCTGGTTACTTTCAAGTTCAAGAAGCTAACCTCGAGGACTCGATTGATTCTGGATAAATGGAAGATTCCAAGTATATGTATTTCACACGAAGGGAGTGCCGGGTAAGGGTTGTACTCTTTTTCCCTACTCCAAGGTTTTTCCCTTTGGGTTTTTCTTGGAAAGGGTTTTTAAGGAGGCAAACTTCCTGGGTTAACTTGCTCCCTTCGTGGAGTGGCTGGATGCGGGATGCTCGCTTGTTACAAGTTTTTTACTTGTTTATGCCTAGTTTGTTGATGTAATATAGCTAGGTTATGTGTGTTTATGGCATGTCATAAACACTAGTTTTATCAAGCTTTTCGCTTGAGGTTAATGTGGTACTTCAGCCACATTCCATTTGTACTTAACATTTTTTGGTTATATATTTACCGGGGTAAACCCCTTTACCCAAAAAAGATGATGTGGATGGTAAGATCCTAGGTAGAGATGGAAAGGTAGAGATGGGCTACATGATGAGGTTGTTCTTCCCTTGTTAACGCCAAATATTCCTCAAGAGTGAGGTCGTAAATGTTATCAACTTCCATGGTACCTGAAACTTGAAAAGAGATCGTGAGAAATTGAGAAAATTCAAAACAAAAACAAAAAATGAAAGACTTAACGAAATCCTAATATAACTCCCCGACAACGGCGCCAAAAACTTGATGCAGGTTTTACTGACCAGGTTTTAATATTTATAATTGTCTCGTTTACCTATGGTCTACCTTATGCACTAACGGGCAGTGTACCCGATCGTGTGTAGTGTAGTAATCGGTAAAACCGAGGTCGTCCCAAGAGCTATGTGAGCGGATTCTAATTAAGTATAGGTGTCATAGATTTTAACTGGTTTTAAGATGGAAACGATTAATTAACTACTAAAGCAAGAATATAAAAGAAAACAAATAAAGGCTGAGGTTGTGATTAATAGAGGAGAATGTGTGCTAACCTAGTTACTCATCCTATCAAGTTATGTTCACGTTTAATTACTTCCAATTGCTTCAGGTGGAGGTTTAGGTCGCTAGGACAGCATTTGGTCAGTTTGTCCTAACCTATCAGCAAAAGTTTCCACCATAGATCAAGCTACTACCCTTGAAAGTCCAGTTGTATTTAGTCACCTAAGCCAAGTCATTAAGTTCTGCTACATGCAAGATTCATAACAATGAGTGCCCGGGCGCTAGCATCTTAGACACTCATCCCTAACTTCTTAAGTTCATCCAAACGGCGGTGATCATTTGGTCAGTTCGCACAAGCGAAGAAGGGTCGTCAGTTGGTCAATTATTACCCTTCCTACTTAGTCTACCTACTTAGGGTCAGTTGGTCAATTCTCCTAAGCAACTAGATACTACCGCCATTCAAAACTACCGAAACAAGGGTAGCTACCAACAAACTATGCATGCATACACTAGAAACAATTATACGGAAGCAATGTAAACATAAACATAACAATTAAGGAATCATAACTAGGCTAGCACCAAAGGTGCTTAGCCGATCATATTAACTGAAACAATCAATTCAAAGTTTTACATAATGAAATACATGAATTGAAAGTAAAAGAAATGATAGATCGCTAATGTTTATCGTTAGGGAGTGATTTCTCCCTTTGAGATGGCTCCGTATGATCCTCAAGATCTGCCTTCAGTCTCCTACCCACGTTCTCTGCTTTGTGTGTGGAGTGAATAATGTGAAATGCAGAATTTAGGGCTGGTATTTATAGGCCAGATCTAGTTATGGCGTAACTTAATTTAGGAGTTACGTCATAACATCAATATCATCGTAAATTGCTCTAGAAAAGCTGGTTACGGCGTAACACATGGAATGAGTTACGTTGTATCTTCAATATACGTTACAAAATCATGATTACGCCGTAATCGTTGAAAGAGTTATGGCGTAGCTTGCAGCGGCGTGGAACATCAGTTGACCTAATTAGTCATGGCATAATCCTAAGATGGATTTACGCCGTAATCTTTAGTTGAGTTAGTCTTCTGATTTACACTTTTTTACGGCATAATGTGAGAGAATTGTTACGCCGTAATTACTTCTTTTTTTGGGTAAAGGGTCTACTTCATAGTGGGCATACTATCATATGTCTTCAATAAACTCTCCAAATCTGCGTCTCATTAGCTCCAATGCTCGTAATTTACCTAAAAGTAAAATATAGAGGAAAACAAGCATAAATCCATATAAATGATATAAAATACGAGCATTATCGGGAGAAATTGACATTTAATATTCAGGACTATTTGATGTTATCAGAATTCCTTAAAAATCAAGATAACTGGAAAGTACATCAGTTGCAGGGAAAATCAAGCACTGAGATAGAAAGACTGTACTTAAATGCATATAGGAAGATTTAGAGATTCACTCCTATGAATGAAGAAGAAAAGTTTTAAGGTGCAAAAAGGGTTGGTTCATCTATGGAGTCTGATGCTGTAAAGAAATAGAAGATCCATGAAGATGAGCAAAGACTAGATCAACCGGTGATACAAGAAGATGTAGTTGATGAAACTCCCCTAACTTCAAGATTTCCCATCGCTGATTGGCAAATTATATCTGATGGATTCAAGAATTTCATAGAGTTAACCATGTAAAATGGCTACAAAGGCAGATACCCATCAGTTGCCTACATGCTGCACTTTATTGATAGGCAAGATTTGGAGGCATTGTGGAAGATTGTAAAATTCAGATATGGTACTACAAGACCCAACAGGAACCCTTAACTTTGCCATCTGGCATGCTCTAAAATGTATGTTTGAGCCAGATGCTAATGATTATTGGTGGGAGGACTACATGGTGAAAAGCTGGAAGCTCTTTCAATATTGTGGAGTACATATTGTGGAACTCAGTGAGAGCTGGATTTACATGCTTACTGATAGAGACTACCCACTTTCTAGTCTCGTTGCCATTCAGATGCTTGACTCCAAATTGTCTACTTTTGAAAATAAAAGATCTCCTATGGTTTACAAGCTTTTGCAGAAGATTAAAGAGATATCAGAGAGGAAGTAGTATGTTTGGAAGAATCCCCCCTATTAGAAGACTTGAAGTTTAATTGAAGAAACTTAGTGAAACGCAGTAGTACTAACTGTTATAGGTACTGCTAGACATACAAACTAGACTAATAAAGAATACACTAGCAGTACTAACTGCTAGTACATATGGTTTGTACTGCTAATAGGATATGTACGCATTTTGTAATTATAGAATAGATTGCATGTATATCTTATACGTTTAGATTGATATGAATATTGTATAGTTATCTTCTAAAGGACTCCTTAAGCTATAAAAGGAGGTCCTAGGGTTAGAAGTAAAGCACATATCTTTTGGTTAAGCTTCAAGGTTGTAAACCCTAGTGATAATAAAATATCACTCGTATTATCATTAATAATATTGAAGTGTTTTGTTGCATCTTTGTTTACTGTTCCATATACATCCAATAACCATTGTCTTCTAAAGTGCTAAGTAGTAGATTCCGCATAATACCTCAAAGTATCTAATAACACAAGTCTCAAAGGTGTTTATATATATATATATATATATATATATACACATATTTTTTTTGTGAATTGGTTCCGGATTCTCACTCTCACTTATTTTTTGTGTGCCAGTTTTCTATGCAGGTTTGGTTTCATGTTCGAGTTTTATCTGGAATGGATGCGGTCCCACCTTCTTTGGATAATGCAATTACATTCCTTATTCCTACTTCAAAGGGGCGGTCGGTTAGTAACATCATTTCTCAGTTATTGCTCGCTGCTACTACGTACTACATTTAGGTGGAGCACAACACAAGAATCTTCAAGTATAAGATGTCTACTGTTGCTGAAGTGGTCAAAATTATTGTCTCTACTTTTCGGTTGAAGCTGGTTACCTTCAAGTTTAAGAAGATAACCTCGCGGGCTCGTTTGATACTTGATAAATGGAAGATTCCAAGTGTTTGTATTATACACGAAGGGAGTGCAGGGTAAGGATTGTACTCTTTTTCTCTTCTTCAAGGGTTTTCCCTTTGGGTTTTTCTTGGAAAGGGTTTTAAAAGAGGCTGACTTCCTGGGTCGTCTTGCCCCCTTCGTGCTTTGGCTGGATGCGGGATGCTCGCTTGTTACAAGTTTTTTCTTGTTTATGCCTAGTTAGGTGATGTTTTATAGCTAGGTTCATTGTGTTTATGGCATGTCATAAACACTAGTTTATCAAGCTTTTCGCTTGAAGTTAATGTGGTACTTCTGCCACATTCCATTTGTTCTTAACATTATATATATATATATATAAATATATATATATATATATATAGCTAGGTTATTTGTGTTTATGGCATGTCATAAACACTAGTGTTATCAAGCTCTTCGCTGGAGGTTAATGTGGTACTTCAGCCACATTCCATTTGTACTTAACATTATTTTTTGGTTATATATATATATATATATATATATATATATATATATATATATATATATATATATACACTTGGTATTTGTTTATCCTCAAGCAAATGTGCTTTTAGCCAATTAATTTATAAGTTAAGGGTCATGAAGCATTGGTTTAAAACAGTCCACAACACATATAAGCCCCGCAAAAGTCATAACAAGCACGGAAATTACATACTAGCACCTCACATGGGGTGTTTGGATACTCACATCTCTCGGGTATATATGAAATATAACAAATTGGAAATGGAAGATAAACACTCATTAACCGGTCCTAGTACATAGATTACCATAGGCTTGAGAATAGATCAAACCTCCATCGCTTTGGCGTAAGCACCTAGGAAAGACTATCAAAGAGGTCTTAAAAGGGTTGTAACGTTAGGCTTACGGTAGGGAAACAAAGGGTTTGGTGGGATAGGCTATATAGTGGTGGCAAGTCAAAAATCTCAATGTTACATGCATACGAAGAATGGCGTTGCTAAGCCAAGACTCGACACTCTAAACTCTAGATAACTGAAATAAACAAACATAAATTTAAAGATAGAAGTAGGATGGTAGCCCGTATGTTTTTTTTTTTTTTTTTTTTCATACACTTTTAATCTACCATCCTCTACGATAACATCAAAATAATAGGGATTTATAGCACATCCCTACACTTGAGTTTTTATTATTGTAACACTAATATGACCCGAATTGAAAAGATCAAAACACTTGGAGTACGTTATTACGCAAATAAGGGAATTGGCGTTCCCTTTTAGTCATTTAAAACTTTAACTTTTCCCATGAGTCCCAATCGTCCCAAAACTGTATACAAAAGATATGACTCAACTTAGCAACTCATGCAAGCAACTAGATAATTGAACTAAGGGTTTTGGGTGATAACAATAATGCACTAAAAGTGAGTGCATACAAGGTAGGCTAAGGCGATTTGGGTGTACATTTGGGGGTGGGGTGTAAACAATGCTCTTCATTGATATTCCGAAAAACCGAAACATCACGAGAACCGCTAAAAGGATAGGCTCTGAGGGTTTAACTAGGGATATCGTGTACTAAATATGAGTACAACGCAAAGGTGTGGGGGAATTACTCAACCGATGTGGAAGAAGTAATTATATTACGGGTATCAAACAAGGGTTATCCTAATGCCTCTTATCATTTAGTTATTCCTAACTACACAAGTGTAGTCTTACTAGCGATCTCGGGATGCATCACAAAACAAGTTCTATAATCTAATATACTACCGGTTCACACTCTAAGCATTAAAGATGAATGCTTTAATTCCTACTAATCTAAGGGCGATCCTCACATTTTTGGTGGAATTTAAGTGGTAAAGGGTTTTGTGCTAGTCATGCAACTTCCTATCCGTGAGACGCTTTTGTTAAAACTAATGGCCCACTCCTATATGTCATGAAACAATTTAAATTTGGTGCCAAAATTACCCTAACCGACATTTTCTCATGGTTTATTACGCAAATGCAATTGGACAAAACAAATAATCAAGGATAAGCATAGTTTCAAAGTTCCCGTTTTATTTTCCCTCCCTACACTTAAACTGAACATTGTCCCCAATGTTCCCCGAAAGTATCAAAGTTATGATAAAAGAAGGTAATTAAAAACGAAAGAAACTAATACTCCCCTGATTAGCTCGGTAGGATCCGTGTGTGAAGTAGTGGTTTAATCCTTTCCAAGAAGAATATATGCGTGAAAAGCTCCTTCCAACTTTATGTAACTTCTTCTTGATAAACAAAACCTGGACACTTTAAGAAAACAGACAACCCAACGCATCAAACCGAACAAACAAAAATCTCAACAAGATGTAATTCCCGACTTAAATAAGATATAATGCTTGTGGAATGGATGTTTACAGAATTTCTAGAGAATTAAGACCTGGAAAATTCCAAAAAATTATAAGTAGCTCAGAAAACGAGAAAAAATAATCAGTTGTTTTTGCTCCTTCCTGACGCCGTCAGGTTGCGATCCTGACGCCGTCAGGTTATCATGACAGAAACTGGTCTGCGATTTTCTGGAAAATTTTTATCTTTAAAATCTGGAAAAATTTCCTGCAAAACATCCATTATGACTCGATACAAGCATTTGACTGGAACAAGCACACATGTATATCTTTTAAATAATTGTAATTCTCATGTTCACGTTTCTTTTGAAAACGTGTGTAATCCTCCCTACACTTATCCTTTATGTAAAATACCTTTATATGCAATTAAGACGAGGTTAAAAACAAAATAAAGCATTTTTACAAATTCAAACATGAGAATAAACAATTAATAAAAGATATACGACACATAAATGAAAATGAAAAACAAATACACATGGGTTGCCTCCCAAGAAGCGCTTGTTTTTGTTCGAGTCACGAGCCTGACTCTACCCTTATTTAACAGATAAAGGGGAAGTTTTCCCTACACTTAAGTTTAAGTGTGGGTGATAGAAGCAATACACACCCTTAGGGTGAAAATTTGCTACGTGAGGAGAGGGTGATGGGTGATTTATGTGCTCAAAGGAGTGTGCTCCATTCATTATAACCTTACCTAATTCAATTGGTGTAGCGGGAGAATCAAATCTCTCTCCTAAAAATGGATCATCTTCTATCAACTTCAAAAGATTCTTAGTTAAGGATCCATCTTGACCTAATAAACCCGGTTTAAACCCATAATGTTTCTTGTTATCAACCATGAATGGGTGATATAAGTGTGTAAGGTCATGAGTTACTCCTATATTAGCTTCCACTCTACATGGACTAGAGTCTACCACCTTTATCAAGAAACTACCCGGATTATTTATTTTGATGGGTGGATTGGGGCCTAATTCAATTCCAAGATTCACATCTAAAGACGGAAAATTGGGTAAGGTTTTTGGTTGAGGCTCCGGTTCATCAAAATTAGGAACTTCCCTAGGACTAAGAGAGAGGTCATGACAACAAGCATCTAAACCTACATTCTCTAGTGGCATTTGGTCCAAAGGTTCTATATCAATCGGGGTTCCTATAGTCTCTTCTACTTCTTCCGGGTAAGTTATGGGCGGTGCGTGTTCCTCAAGTGATGGTAGGGCTTGTGGGCTTGGAGTTTCCACCTCACTTTCCATTATATCTAGATCTCCTATGCATTCATTTTGTACTATTGTAGGGCCTCTAATCATCTCCTTCCTAAACAACCTTTTCGACTGAACCTTCCAAATTGAGAATAGGTCTAAACTTTCATTTTTTGGGTCCCATGTTTCACTTCTAAATTGGGCGTGAATCTCAAAGATTTCCCATGCATCTTGAACACCACGTCCCCAAATATCCCCATCCGCTATATAGTCAAGTCTCATTTGGGTTTCATGGTTGATACGAGTGTAAAAGAATTGGAGTGGAGACAACAAATCAAGACCATGATGAAGGAATTTTTGTAGTAAGTATTTAATTCGAGCCCATGCCTCGGGAAAGGATTCATCATGATGTTGTCGGAACCTTAAGATCTCATTTTGGAGTGGAAAGGGTAGATTATGTATTGGATTATGTTGGTTGGGTGAAAATTTTGGCGGATTAGCGTTCTCCATAACGGCTAACGGAATAGTCAATGGATGAGTTTTACGAACAAAGGCACAAAGAAGGGGGATAGACTACAAGGAATCTAATAAAAAGAAAAAATCTCATTTGATAGGAATCTTGTGAGTAGACCTAAACGAGATAGAAATCAAGCCTAAACAATAACTATTCCCCGGCTGCGGCGCCAAAAACTTGATATGCTTACACAGCGCGTTCGGGGTCAAAGGAACTTCCTTTTCGTCGAGCAAGTTTTTCAACACCCTAGGCAGTGAACCTAATCGTTGTAGTGTAGTATTAGGGTAAGCCACGGGAATTGATATCGTTCTCTAGGGGAATAGGAATGCTAGTGAGAAGTTACTACGCTAAGGTTGGGGTTGAGGAAGATTATTTTTTTTTATCTTTTTTATATTTTTTAGAAAAGGAAAAATACGAATCTCGGGGTTTGGATTTGTGGGGTTGGTATTTCTACCGATTACTTCTACTATTATCTAATTATCTAAACTAAGATGGTGGTAGTCTATGTCTAATTATTGTGTGCTCGTATGATAGTTTAAAGATGTGTTTACTTAGGTTTTACTACTCCTTAATTATCTCCTATTGGTGGTTGAATTGTCACGTCCTTATTCCTAATTGCGTTGTGTGTCTAAAGTTGTAGGGTATGCGTTTCTCCCTAACTCTTTGAAGTTACCAAAGGGCCTCGTCTACAAAACCCACTAGGGATGATAAACTCTAACTCTAAGGCTTCTTTGGATAGTTTAGCTTACAACAACTCAAAGTGCTATAACCTAAGGTTCACAAAGATTAATCAAGCATTAAGTACACAACGAATGACCTATCGCATTACTAGATCATTAATCAACTAAGATAAGAAACAACCAATCAATATTCAATAATTAAGTTGTTTTGCATCTCAACATACACCTTTGGAGCGAGTTTGTGCTTGCTGCTCTATCCGTGGTTTTGGAGTCTCTCACCAACCGTTGTGTGAAATTTGTGAACTGTAATTAAATTTGATGACCATGTTACTGAATATTTGGACCTGTTATTGATTTGCGTAACAAGGTGAGGTCCATTATTAATGGAAGTTAGGGTTGTTCACCCTATTTGTTACCGATCTACTTTTTGGACAAAATTCCGATCATTAGGTCCTCGTGGGTTGGTTTATTGGAAGTTAGAGTTATCGTTGTACATTGAGTGCTCGTGGTTTTGGTCATGTTCGGAAGTGTACAAGGTGATGCTATTGTGGTTTGGTATGGACTTCTATGACGCCTTTTGAAGAATCACGTATGTCTGCTTGAATAGTGTTTTATTTGTTATTTTTAATAGGCGTTCTAGTTTTCTATTTTATCATTAGTTATAAGAGTGGTCTGTCACTCTTATATTGTGGTTAGTTGTAAGTTATAAGAATGATTTTTCATTCTTATATGTGAGTCTGTAAGTGTCCTAAGGGACTGAGATGAGGGAGTCACCCTCATCCTTTGTACTTCAATGTTTTTGGTGTAATGCATTTTACCAGGGTGAAAAATCCCTTTTACCCAAAAAAATATTCAATAATTAAGTTTCATATTCCCTAAGCAAACACACAAGTAAATTAGCCGGACATGGAGAACATGCAAGCATACACACAAATAATTGAAGACATAATTAAATTAATGAAGTAAACAACTTATCTTGGTGTAAGATAGGGTTTAGAACCCTAAAATACGACCTTGGTTCGGTTTAGGTTTTACTCCAAAAGTTTACCCAAAAGACTACTCTCTAAAACTGAAAAATTCGGATTCTATATATAAGATTACATGTGCGACGGCGTCACCTTATGATTTGTGACGCCGTCGTGTCACCGTCATTAGGGTTTCGTCTTGGCCAAGTTAATCTTGCGACGGCGTCACCTTATGATTGTGACGCCGTCCTCTTTAGCTTCTGACGCCGTCTGGATTGAATCTAGGCCGTCTGAGTTGCGACGGCCTACTCTTTTAAAGCCCGACGCCGTCCTTAGAAAACTAGCAATTTCTCTTCTGAGCTGTCACAAATTCCTCCGACGGCGTCGCAGATTAAGCAGTGACGCCGTCCCCTTGTAATTTAGCAGCTTGAGTGTCTCGATTCTTGACTTTGGCCATTTTCTTCATATATCCGCGCCTTTTCGTCCAAATAAGTGCCATTACAGCGTTTGCCTTCAAGAGACCTAAAAAGTGAAAAGGAACGATATTAAGCAATAACGGATACAAAAGTGATCAAATAAGGGCTTAAATGACCCCTCAAAAAGGTACATTTTAAATCCTTATCAACTTGGTTATAGATTTAGACTACCTGCTTGTTTTTTATTTTACACCATTTATATATCCCATGTCTTATCCTACCCTTTTAGTCATGAAGCGTGTCTAGGTGATGCAGCGAGAAATCTTTGGTGTCTTGGCCATGGATTTGGTCATGTATCATTGATTTTTTCCACTTCGCCGTGACATGTTAGTAATGACGAGTCACCCCTTAACCTTTGTCGTGTCTACCCATATTACCTTCAAGAATTGTTTAGCCCTTAACTCTAGTGGTGGAGATTTGTGTAACCGCCAAGCTTATGATAGAATACATGCTATGACTATGCGATTGAGTGATCACTCCGAAATTGAAACTTAGAATAGTTGAGAGATTTGAGTGTTTTGTTCCCCTTTCATGAGGTGTTCGGCTTTGTTTTATCCGCATAAGGGATTTGTAAACTTATATTTCCCAGGTTATGGGAGATATCTTTTTGGGTAAAGGGGAGTAATCCGCACCTGGTAAAGTATATTAACCAGAAAATTGAAGTACAACGGATGAGAGTGAGTCCCTCATCTCAGTCCTTAGGACACTTACAGACTAAAATATAAGAATGACACACCATTCTTATAACTTACAAAAATGAACCAATCAAAAATGATAAAAGTAACTAAAACATTACAATGCTACCCAAGACATAAACTTGAGCCTTCTAAATCACTTTGGCGGTCCACCTACTTCCATGAAGAAACCTCCAACTAGCCCACTCAGAAGTGTTAACGATCATCATATACCCATGGATCATCGGATTAGAAATTAGTGCACAAATTTCATACAACATATGGTGATAGACTCTAAAACCACGGATAGAGCAACAAGCTTAAACTCGCTCCAAATGTATATGTTTAGATGCAACACCAAATACCAATAAGAACGACCAAAGAATATGTAAACACCTAGACACTGCAGCCACGCGCCATGCACCAGCAGCAATCCAAGTAGTGATTTTTTGAACAAGAACCAAAAAAACTTGACTTACACAAGATTCCTTGACTTCCACTCTCACAAACCATGAAGTAGACGAAGCTGCACTTACGATCCCCAAACACCCACTTCATCATGCCATAACGATTCACAACAGCATCATGAACACCATGCAAATCGATATGAACAGCCTGCCATAGACACAACTAGGGTTTTCCAACCCTAACTTACACAATCAATCACAAGACCAACAATAAAACGAAACCCTAATAATTATGGATTCGTTATCTTCAAAGAACAATCCCAAAAATGCCTTAACCAAGAACAATATGCAGGAACACGTGAATCAAGGCATAATCAGCACCACCTCTTATGGGAGATATCTTTTTAGGAATCTTTCTAATAAGGTCTACTTGAGGGCAAGTAGAGTTCAAGTGGGGGGATATTTGATAACATCAAATAGTCCTGATTATTAAGTGTCAATTTCCCCCGATAATGCTTGTAATTTATATCATTTATATGGATTTACACTTGTTTTCCATTGTTTTCCACTTTCAGGTAAATTACTAGCATTGGAGCTAAAGAGACGTGGAACTGGAGAAATATCTAAAGATTTATCACAGTATGCTACTTTGAAGAAGTTACGGCGTAACTCGTCTCCCACATTACGCCGTAGCTATTGCGTGACTCAGAAAACCAACTTATCAGAAGGTTACGGCGTAACTCTTCCCAAAGGTTACGACGTAAATATATTAGGTAAAATGAGGTTCCACGCCGCTGATATTTACGCCGTAACTACTGCATCTACTACGACGTAACCGAGTTTATTGAAGACTACGTAACCAGCAGATCTAGTGCAAAATACGAAGAAATAGAAGGTTACGGCGTAACTCTTATATTAGTTATGCCGTAACCCAGATCTGGCCTATAAATACCCCACGAATTCCAGCATTTCTAATCATCCCATTCCACACACAACACTCGAGAGAACGTGGGAGAAAGCTCAAGGCAGGTCTAGAGGAGCATACGGAGCTATCTCCAAGGGAGAAATCACTCCCTACGATAAGCATTAGCGTTTTATATTTCTTTTACTTTCAATTCATGTATTTCGTACCTTTGAATATTGAATTGGTTTGCATGATTAATATGAGCGACTAAGCACCTCTTGGTGCTAGCCTAGTTATGATTCCTTAATTGTTTTGTTTGCGTTTACTTTACTTCCGTACAATTATTTCTAATTGTATGCATGCATAGTTTATTGGTAACCCTTGGTTCGGTAGTTTTGAATGGCGGTAGAGGCCAATTGCCAAGGAGATATGACCAACTGACCCTAGGTGAGCGGACTGAGATGGGAAGGGTAAGATATGACCAACTGACGACCCTTTCTACTTGTGCTATTTGACCAACTGATCACCTATCGTTTGGATGAACATAAGAATTAGGGGGTGCGTGTCTAAGTTCCTAACGGTCGAGCATTCACTATTATAAATCTAGCATGTAGCGGTACTTAATGACCTGGCTTAGGGGACCAGGAACAACATGACTTATGAGGGGACACCTGACTTCTCCTGTGGTGGCATCTTTGCTAATAGGTTAGGGCGAATTGACCAAATGTTGTCCTCTCAACTTTGACCCCACCTGAAGTAATTGGAAGTAAGTAGACGTAGACATAACTAGCTAGGAGGATTAACTAGGTTAGCACCACTCTCCTCTATTGATTTCCCTTTATCCTTTATTTGCTTTTAATTGCTTTATTCTGCTTTAGTAGTTTAATTAATTAAATCCCTATCGAAACTATTATTAATCTGTGACACCTAGACTTAGTAATAATCCAACACACATAGCTCTTGGGACGACCTCGGCTTTACCGATTACTACACTACACACGACCGGGTACACTGCCCGTTAGTGCATTAGGGTAGACCATAGGTATAACGAGACTTTATAAATATTAAAACCTGGTCAGTAAAACTTGCATCAACATCCGCCACCCTCCATCATGCTTTTTAACAGTCAATGGATTGGCTACCTAGGTTTGATACTTCACCTCCCTGAGTATGCCTGCTGCTACGAGCTCATCCACTTCTTTGCATGCCGCTACATGTCTTTTGGGTGCAAGGCTACGACGCTTTTGCTTGATAGGTTCAACGTGCTTGAACTCATTAAGCTTGTACTCAGTGCTGAAGGGCTTTCCATCTATGGTGAGAGTTCTGGGGAACCCCATCATGTCAGAGTAAGTCCATGCGAAGACATCTGTATTAGCCCTTAGTAACTTTTCCAGTTCTAACATTGATATTCTTAAAAACCCTAAAATCGATTTGGCTCTGGCGAAAACAAAGATAACACCGAATCCTTTTCTCCTCTAATAATTCGACATCATGCAATCTCTAATCTCTTGATTCTTACTCTAATTCGTTTCAGTTATGTGATTTCATTCGTGATTTACGTAATTGTCTCTGATTTTGTAATCGATTGGAGTTAGGGTTTGTCTTTGTCGGTTTTTAGTTGTTTAGGGTTTCGTTACATATTAATCGATTCTTTTTAATTCTGTGCTTCATGGCTGATTTTGGGTAGTTAAGTTGCGCATCTATTCATGCCTTAGTCACACTAAGGACTTCGTTTGGGGAAGATTGACGTGGCTTTCCAGTTTGCTTAGTTTTACGTTTTTTAGGGTTTCGTTTTTGGTCGCTTTGATTTTTCTGGTTCTTTACTTGTTGCTGCTGCTTCTTAATTGTATTATGGATAATAGTGGTAAGGTTAACGTGGATTTGGATGCATTTGAAGCTCGTATGCGTAGGTTAAAAGGGAACGAAGAGGGTTCTGAGGTTGCGCAAAACCCTAATGTATTACGACACCCTAATGTAGCTACATCTGATGTTGATTCCAATATTGCTGCTGGGGGTGCTCCTGATTCGTATCAAGAGTTGAAGGATACATCTAACGTCCAAGAGATTGGTAATAACGAGGTTAAGGTTAAACCAAGAGTTGCGACTAGGGTTTTGAGAAACCCTAATCCAGGGTTCGACAATACTGTTTCTGGTGACACCCGAATGCCAAAGCATGATACTCTTCAAGGTACTATGGAACAAACACGCTTAGATTCTGGTTTTACAAACATAGAGGTCGAAAACTTGGAGTATGGATCGTTTTGGGATGCTGGACCTAATGTTACATCGACAAGCATGCATGGTTTTCCCTCTCTTTCTGAGTCGTTGGGGTCTAAAGCTAGTGTTTTGGGTGCGTCAAAGGAACAAGGTGGTGTGGATAATGGTAATGAGACTAATCTTCCTGGTGGAGATAACGTTAAGGTTTCTCATCCAGCGGGTAAATACTCTAATGCTTCACCCTCTACCGTGGAGAAAACTCAAGGTAATGTGACTATTGTTCAAAGTGCGGAGGTAAATACATCACCTAAGTCATACGTTGGTGCTACTAGTGGTGCTAATTCAGCAAGTGTCCCGGTAAAAAGTAAGTCTAACTTTCGTGCAATTAAAGTTGATAATATGTTTAATGGTGTTGACGTGTCCATTCCTCTTAAGGTGGTACAAAATATTAGCTCTAAATTTGATAACACCTTGTATGGATACTTCATTGGTAAGCGTATTGCATTTCCTGTGGTGGAGTTTTTTGCACGTAACAACTGGGCTAAGTATGGTTTAAAACGGATCATGATGAATGCAAAAGGCTTCTTTTTCTTTAAGTTTGATTCTCAGGTTGGTATGGAGGCTGTTCTTGAAGGAGGTCCGTGGATGATTAAGAATAGTCCTATTATTCTTAAAAAGTGGACCATGAGTACTAGTTTGACGAAAGAGGAGTTAACCCGCATTCCGGTATGGGTTAAACTTCATGATGTTCCGTTACAGGTATTCTCTGAGGATGGCATTAGTATTATTGCAACACATATTGGTACGCCTATCATGCTTGATTCTTTTACTAGCTCTATGTGTGTTGAATCTTGGGGTAGGAGTAGTTTTGCTCGTTGTTTAATTGAAATTGACTCTCATACTCCCCTTAAGGAATCTATTTCTATTGGGGTACCATATTTGGATCGACCTGGGTTCTCTTCTGAAACTATTAGGGTGGAATATGAGTGGAAACCTCCTAGGTGCGATGTTTGTTTGATTTTTGGCCACTCTGTTGACTCTTGTCCTAAGAAAATTGTGACTGAACCGGTTGTGGAGGATAGGAATGATGGGTTTCAACTAGTTGGGAAAAAGGGTAAAGCTAAGAGGAATGCTAAGGAAAATAAAAGTGGTAATGTGTTTAACGGGGTTCCAGTTGGTAAAAATATGCAGTATAGGCCCAAAGCTGTTCATAATCCTACTACTAGCATACCTCCTCATGGAGGTGCTAGTACTAGTACGGGTCATTCATCCAATCTGGTAGGTAATTTGGTTTCACCTAATAAATTTACACCTAATGCCCCTACTGATATGTCTAATAAGGGTAGTCAACCTGCTCATGCTTCAATAACGGTAAGTAATCCAATTCTGGCTCCTAATATATCTACATCTAACCCATTTGGTTCTTTGGCTACTTCTGATGATGTTGATGAGAATAATGGGTTGGCGGATGATGATGAGGTTGAGAATGTTTATGATGAATCTGGTAATTTGTTTGACAAATCGGGGGCAAGCACTCCTGTCCTGAATGTCACTGATGTTTAGTATCGCCTCTTGGAATATCAGGGGTTTGAACCATTCCCCTAAACAAAAAGAGGTTAAACAGGTGGTAAATGATAATAATCTTAGTGTGTGTGCTATCTTGGAATCTCATGTTGATGCGTCGGTTGTGTATGATACATGTCGTAATGTTTGTCGTCGGTGGAAGTGGACGTCAAATGGTAGTCTTTGTGATAAGGGGTCCCGTATTATTCTTGGTTGGAATGATGATATTGTTGATGTTATGATTATGTCTCAAACTAACCAGGTTATGCATGTTCAGGTAAATACTCGGACGGACAGCAAATCTTTTTTCTGTTCTTTTGTGTATGCGGATAATTACTATGTTCATCGGCGTGCTCTTTGGTCCAACCTTGTTTGCCATGCTGGGTTTATGCGTAGTAGGCCTTGGGTTTTGTTGGGTGATTTTAATGCGGCACTTAAATTGGAGGATCATTCATGTGGTAGTTATGCTCCTGACATTGCTATGCGTGAATTCAAAGATTGTGTTCAGAAAATGGAGGTTGAGGATCTTAATTGTACAGGTCTTCACTTTACTTGGAATCAGAAACCAAGAGGCTCATTTGGTACATTGAAGAAAATTGATAGGGTAATGGGCAATCTTAAATTTGCTGACTTGTTTCCAGGTTCGTTTGCTATATTTCAACCTTATCGTATTTCAGATCATTCTCCGTGTGTTCTACGTATTCCTCAGGTAACTAAGCCTAAGCCTAAACCGTTCAAATTCTCTAATTTCTTGGTTCATAAAGATGGGTTTATTGATACGGTTATTGCGGGATGGAATCTTAATGTTCATGGTTGTGCTATGTATCGTGTGGTTCAACGCTTAAAGGGGCTGAAATCTCCTTTTCGTAAGCTTTTGCATAGTCAAGGTAATCTAAATGAGCGGGTAGTTAGGATTCGGAAGGAGTTAGATGAGGTCCAAAAGGCTATTGATACAGATCCGTCTAATTCAGACCTACGTGATGAACATGCTCATTATCTTCTTGCATATAAGGAGGCTATGTTAGATGAAGAACGGTTTTTAAAGCAGAAATCTAAGGTTCAATGGCTTCATGCAGGTGATTCTAATACGGCTTACTTTCATAATATTGTTAAAAGCAAATGTGCCCGCAACCGAATTGAATTGGTGAGAGATGCAAACAATGTCTTATATGAGGGTCATCAGGTTGCGGATGCTTTTGTTGCTCATTATGAACAGTTTCTTGGTATTGAAGGTAATTGTAGTCCATTTGATGAGTACGGTATATTTTCTAATGTTCTTTCACATCAATTGGCTAATTCGATGGTTCGTCATGTCACGGATGCGGAGATAAAGGAGGCTATATTTTCTATGGGGGATGATAAAGCTCCTGGTCCCGATGGTTACACGGCTGCTTTCTTTAAGAAAGCATGGGATATTGTGGGTGTTGAGGTTATATCTGCTGTTCGGGATTTTTCATGAATGGTAAGCTTCTTAAGGAGATTAATCATACCATTATATCGTTGATCCCTAAAGTGTCTACCCCGGCTAAGATTAATGACTATAGGCCTATTTCTTGCTGTAATGTCATGTATAAGTGCATTAGCAAAATTCTTGCTAACCGTATTAAGGAAGGCCTTGGTCACTTGGTCAGTATTAATCAATCTGCATTTGTTCCTGGTCGTAGTATATCTGATAATATATTACTTACCCAAGAGCTTATGCGAAATTATCATAGAGGAAGAGGACCACCTAGATGTGCGTTTAAGGTTGATATTCAGAAGGCATATGATACGGTTGATTGGGCTTTTCTTAAAGCTATCCTGATTGGGTTTGGTTTTCACGCAAAAATGGTTGACTGGATCATGGTATGTATCTCATCTACATCTTATTCTATATGTATTAATGGGGATCTTCATGGCTGGTTTAAAGGTAAGCGGGGTCTTCGACAAGGTGACCCGTTATCTCCCT
This sequence comes from Chrysanthemum makinoi, assembly GCA_910596185.1. Classification (NCBI taxonomy): domain Eukaryota; kingdom Viridiplantae; phylum Streptophyta; class Magnoliopsida; order Asterales; family Asteraceae; genus Chrysanthemum; species Chrysanthemum makinoi. The sequence goes on along the minus strand of OU343217.1, from coordinate 167,847,920 downwards.
ATTTGTTTACTCTGGTTATGGAAGTTTTAACTCTTATATTGCAGACAAAGGTTTCTAATGCAGTGGATTTTCAGTTTCATCATTTGTGTGAACAACAGAGAATTATTAATCTATGTTTTGCAGATGACCTCTTTTTGTTCGCTAGAGGCCATCAGGATTCTGTTAATGTCATTATGCAGGCTTTGGAGGATTTTAAGAACTTTTCGGGTCTTGTCCCAAGTATCCCGAAAAGTACAGCTTTCTTTTGTAATGTGCCTAATGCTATTAAAGCTGCTATTCTCCAGTCTATGCCGTTTGCAGAAGGTTCTCTCCCTGTCAGGTATCTTGGGGTTCCCCTTATATCTTCGAGACTTCTTTATAGGGATTGTAAGGTGCTTGTTGAAAAGTTGGAAGGCCGTGTGAATGATTGGCGTAATAAGTTCTTATCTTTTTGGGGTAGGCTTCAGTTGGTGAGGTCTGTTTTATCATCGATGCATCTGTATTGGGCTTCAGTATTTACTCTCCCTACTCGTATTATACATGAGTTAGAGCAGCTTATGAGGGGTTTCCTTTGGTGTCAAGGAGAAATGAAAAAGGGAAAGGCTAAGGTTGCTTGGGAATCTGTTTGTAAGCCAAAGAAAGAAGGTGGTCTTGGTATTCGACGTTTGGAGGATTTTAACATTGCTCTCATGACTACACATATTTGGAGTATTCTGACACATAAAGAGTCGTTATGGGTTCAATGGATTCATTCTTATAAACTTCGTGGGAGAAATTTTTGGGATGTTCCATGTTTGGGGGATGTTAGCTGGGGATGGCGTAAGCTTCTTGCGATTCGACCAAAAATTCGTTCATTTATTTGGCATAAGATCAATAATGGCAAGGACACATCGGTTTGGTTTGATAGGTGGTGTGCGGTAAGCCCAATTCGCGATTTGATTACTGCTAGGGATATTGCCCGAGCAGGTTTTAATTTATCTGATTCGGTTTCTGACCTGATTGCTAATGGTGTTTGGCGATGGCCGGTAGACTGGTTATCTCGTTTTCCTTTGTTAGCTGCAATTCCGGTCCCTTACCTTCATGATACTGTTGATGGCTTATTATGGCGCAAGTTGGATGGTAATTTCTGTGGTTTTTCAGTCTCGGGTGCATGGGATTCTATACGTCTTAGGGCTGATGTGGTTGACTGGTGTAATGTTACTTGGTTCTCTCATTGTATCCCGAGGCATGCAATACACTTGTGGCTCGCTATTAAGCATAAGCTGAAGACCCAAGATAGGATGCGACAATGGGATGTTGGTCCTAATGTGGATTTGGACTCGCTTAGATGCCCGCTTTGTGAATTGGTTCCGGATTCTCATTCTCACTTATTTTTTGAGTGCCAGTTTTCTATGCAGGTTTGGTTTCAGGTCCGGGTTTTATCTGGCATGGATGCTGTCCCGCCTTCCTTGGAGAGTGCTGTTCATATTCTTATTCCTATATCTAAGGGACGGTCGGTTGGTAGCATCATTTCTCGATTACTGCTTGCGGCAACTACATACTTTATCTGGATGGAGCGTAATGCTAGGATTTTCAAGCGTAAGAAGTCTACTGTTGCGGAAGTGGTTAGCATCATTATCTCTACTATTCGGTTGAAGCTGGTTACCTTCAAGTTCAAGAAGTTAACATTGCGGTCTCGTTTGATCCTTGATAAATGGAAGATTCCAAGTATATGTATTTCTCACGAAGGGAGTGCCAGGTAAGGGTTGTACTCTTTTTCCCTTCTCTAAGGTTTTTCCCTATGGGTTTTTCTTGGAAAGGGTTTTTAAGGAGGCAGACTTCCGGGTTAATTTGCTCCCTTCGTGGATTGGCTGGATGCGGGATGCTCGCTTGCTACAAGTTTTTTTACTTGTTTATGCCTAGTTAGTTGATGTAATATAGCTAGGTCTTTTGTGTTTATGGCTTGTCATAAACACTAGTTTATCAAGTTTTCGCTTGAGGTTAATGTGGTACCTCAGCCACATTCCATTTGTACTTAACATTATTTTTTGGTTATATATTTACCGGGGTAAAACCCTTTACCCAAAAAACTTTTCCAGTTCTGCCTTAAAGGTGGTAGGAAGCTGCTTTCCAATGACCACCTTCTGATCACGATGTAGGTCGTTTACCACGATGCGCTCTTCGGCATCAGTTCAGCTAAGAATATCCTTTGGAACCTCTTCAGGACTTTGTTTGACCCTTTTGCCTACATCTGTAGGCTTCTTCGAGTTGTAGCTAGAGAAAACCGTTCCAATACCGAAGGGTGTTTGGAATTTGACCGCAACATGTATGGTGGAGACAACGATACCCATTTTCTACATTGCAGTTCTCCCTAACAGGTTATAGGGTGATTCAGACCTTACGATCGCGAAAACCAGGGTTTCTGTCATTTTTAGCCTTCCTTCTCCAATCGTAACTTCTAGAGGGACTTCTCCCAGAGGCCGTGAATGCTTCCCTGAGAATCCCACCGAAGGTACCTTCAAATCTATTCTCTTCGACCTTATCGAAGGCTCTTGCTTCAGAAAATAATGCTTGTAAATCACTTCGCAAGAGCTTTCGCAGCCTAAGTAAGCTCTATTTACTTCTCTGTTTGAGATTAGAACTTTGATGTCTACGGGGTCATTTGAGAGAACCCCGTCAGTGATCGAAGGGAACGTAACATATCCTACTCCGCACAATCCTTTCTCTGCTGCATTTCTCTTTAAACCAGAGTCATCCCTGTAAACCATGAGGATTGGAGCTTCGGACGGTGTGGTATCTTTCCCTAACTCTGTGTTGCAGATTTTTTTCTTTACCTTTATTTATGCCCTTCACCAAATGTCCCAATTTGCCAAACTTCACGACCTCTTCTATTTGTTTCTTGAGCTCTCTAAAACTGTTGGTAGCGTGCCCATAAACGTCGTGGAAATAGCAGTACTTGGAGGTATCCTTGCTTCTTCCTCTAGTTGCCAAATGAGGGGGAGGATCGAAGGCCTTCGCAGCCCTTTCCGTAGCAAGTATTTCCCTTGGAGATTTGTACGGTGAGAACCTGTCCCTGCCTTTTTGTCTGTTTTTGGACCCTTCCCATGAAGAGTGCTTTTGGGATCTTGCTGTGACTTTCTTTATTTTCGATCGGAGCCCCATTGGTGGACACTTCATTGGCTTAGATCCAGGTGTAGGTCTTCTCCATTAAGCCTTTGTAAGTTGCGGGAAGGTCAGTGGATAGGAATTCCACCAGACTTCTGTTTCGTAGGCCATGCACAAAACCAGAGATGCGCTGGTCTTCGTGCAGACCTAGAATCTGCAAGGTGTCATCAGTATATCTAGTAACGAAAGCCCTAGTGCTCACGGTTTCCCTCTGCTTGATGTTGTGCACTGTCAGGTGAGTCCTTGTGAACTTTTTCTGCTGGCTGAAGTGTAACAATTCGCATTTTCAAGATTTCTATCCATTCTTAAAATTTTACTATTCATCTCGAGAAATTACTATTCACTTTCACTATTCATCCCGTAAAATTTTTATTTCACATTCTCGTAAGTTAAATCATTTTAGTAATATCCTGAAAGTTTGACAATCGTTAGATCGTCTTCGCAAAAGTTATTAAGAAAATATCGTTTTAAAGTTTCGTTTTAGTCGGAACACCATTTAAACATCACACGCATAACGAAAATCAACTCTGACAATTTTTCTCACATATTAATTTTTAGATCACTCATAATCAATTAGAGAATTTTTGAGATTTCATTTAAATGTTACCAAATAAACCCTGAGCCGTACGAGACTAAACTTACGTATAACGAAAATGTATAACTGTTAAGTTATCCCACGTATGACAAAAACCACATTTTGACATCTCATATAACTTAAAGACTAATTTTAGTCTACTTTAAATAAATTCACGGTCATTTCCCTGAAATTTCGTTCTTTTCTGATAAATTGCGAATTACGGGTTTTTGACCCGTGTTTCCAGTTTTAGGCAGCGTTTTTGCACCCAATGAGACTTATCACTCATTTTATATATTTAGATGGAGTATAATGATGAGTTTCATCATTCCTACAAGTTTCGTATTTTTACGATACCCGGTTTTACGTTTTATGTCTTAACAACTTACGGTTGGCATTTAACAGAACCAAATCACACTCTAACTTCAAGATAAGACCAAGACTTATCATCTAAGCCACCTATGCATGTTGTGACCGCCTCTTGGGGGTGATTCACCCTTCATGTTACAAAGATTTTTAGGATGTCTAAATTATATTCATGATTTCTTTAAAGATTTAGGAATTATATGTAAACCTCTATATGACAGTTTGAAAAAGAATCCTAAACCATGGACTGAAGAACATACTAATATTGTTAGGCATATTAAAGAAAAAATTAAATATCTACCATGTTTAAATTTACCACACCCAGAAGCCAGTCTTATAGTAGAAACATATGCTAGTGATTTAGGATATGGAGATATATTAAAACAAAAATTAAAAGATAACAAATAAGAATAATTAGTTAGATATTTTTCAGGTTCTTGGAACGATACATATAAAAACTATTCTACGGTTAAAAAAGAAATTTTAAGTATTGTTTTAAATATTAAAAAATTTGAAGATGATTTATATATGAAACCTTTTTTATTAAGAATTGATTGTCAATCTGCAAAATATATTTTAGAAAAAGATATTAAAAATATTATTTCAAAACAAGTTTTTGCTAGATGGCAAGCTATTCTAAGTAATTTTGATTTTGAAATCGAATTTATACGAGGAGAAAACAATTCTTTACCAGATTTCTTATCTAGAGAATTCTTACAGGGACTATGAATCAAGATAAAAGAGTTATTGTACCAAAATCAAGAATTCCTTCTCCCCCATCTCCATCTCAAGAACTTCCATCTATTAACAGATTTACACCATTATCACCCTATTCTTCTGTTTTAGGACCTAGACCCAAACCACATTATTTTGCCTTAGCAAATCTCTCTCCTATAAATCAAAAATCAAATACTTTTCCTCCACCAAGATCTCCATCATCAAATACTTCAAAATTCTCTGATAACACAGTATTTCATATTAATCCTAATAAACAAGTGATTAAGATTTTAGAACCATATGAAGAAGAAAAATTAAAAACTTGGACAGTGAAAAAAACCCTAAAATTCTCTCTCCCAAGTGGAGAAATCCGGCCGCCACCCTCCCCTTAATTCCGGCCAAAAATAACTGCCTAATCGTCCTCTCTATCTTTCTTTTAGGGATATGTAATACGAATTTGGACAGTTATTATCTATTGGCGGTTTTAACCCTAAAATTCAATATGAAATCGTTTTTTCTAAGGTTTTAAACCTCCTTATGTTGCTGTTCCTTTATTGGCGATTCTGTAAACCCTAATGATTTAGGGTTTTGGATTTGGTGCTTCTCTGATTTTATCAAACCGCCATTAGGGTTTTAAATCGATCTGGTCATGGAATTATATAAGTCGGTTATGATTTATTATATATAGATCGATATCTTGTATTCTAATCGCCTCATGTTGCTTATTGATTATTATTTGAGGCTTGTTTTTAAGGATCTATTCTCGAACGATTATAAACCCTTTAGGGTTTTACATTCTATCGTTTCCTTTTCTGCTGGAAGTATACCCATGCTAGGGTATTAATTATATGGTGGTACGATCATGTTGGGTTATGTTATGAGTGTATTTGTAAGTGGGTTATGGGAGAGATGGACGTTGACTATGGTTGGGGCATGAATGGTTCCAATATCGATTTGTTTGGTCGGTATATTGTCGCTCTTATTTAGGTATCACCTTTTCAGATCGTGTTGGGGTTATGCCTGTACGTTAGGGTTTCATCTTAACCCTATGATTATGGCGATATTGATTCAACCACTTTGCTCCTACCGATGCTATGTTTGGAGCTGTGTGGATCATATGGTGGTCGAAAGTTAGGGTTTCTTAACCCTATGTTTGTTGGTTGAGTTCTTGGATGCCATATGGTGATGTATTCATGGGTCTTTTGATCGATGGTACTGAATGGTGTGGAAGGTTTGATTTGTGTGGATCATTGTTGGCATTCAACAGGTTTGGCGAGGGTTTTTGTTACTTTTGCTGCGTATTCATTCTATTATTGAGTGTTGCATATGATGTCATATCATGGTCCATTTTGGCTGTTGCATGTGACTTGATACTTGGTTTTCCTCATGTGTGTCACTCGGATCTTGGATGACTAACTTCTATTCAGCTGGTTTTGTGCTTGCACGTCAATGTGTGATGGATTGAAGCTACTAATGGAAGGTAACAAGTTATGATGTTATATGCTGGAAGTTAGGGTCTTTTATACCCTTGTTTATGGTTCAAATTCGATTTGCTACGGATTGCACTCTTATTAGGTTATTAGATTATGCTTCATGCATAATACTATGGAATGAGCACTTGGAAGGCGGGGAAACTTGGTGTTGGGTTTCTTCATGCACAAGTTCTGGATCGCTAAAGATGATAAAGAAGACTTTAATGTTTATTTGAGTTGTGATGTATTGTATTTTATTTTTAGTCATCTTTAGGTGTATTTGGATTTGTAATTTATAAGAATGGCCTGTAATTCTTATATAGTGGTTAGGTAAATGTCCTAAGGGACTAAGATGAGGGACTCACTCTCATCCGTTGTACTTCAATGTTTTTGGTTAATATACTTTACAGGTGCGTGATTACTCCCTTTACCCAAAAAGAAGAAAAATTAAATCAGAATTTTCTATCTCTTATTGATTATTTATATCCCAAAGGCGCTCATTTCTATACATCTGAATATCAAACGAGAGAATACTATGAAGCAGTTCTTATTGATAGTAATTCTATTGAAGTCAATCACAACCCCTATGCTGAAATACCAAATCAAATTGGTTTTAGAAAAGTTAAAATTAAACAAGTTTTGTCACCAACAGATTGGGGTAACAGACCTTTTACCCATAAAACCTTATCTATGTTTTCCTGATTACCTAGTCTATAACTATTATGATTATCAAGAAGCCTGGTTTAAAGCTTTTCTATTAAGAGGTCATAAACATTCTTGTTTTTTCCATTTTGCTCAAGAATTTTCCAATAAATATCCAAGATGGTTTATTAAATGGTTTAATTATATGGGAAGTATTCCCGAAATTTTCCGAAAAGTGCTCTTTTAGGTTTTAACAAATATAAAAAGATTTTTAGTCAAGAAAGTGCTCCTCCTTGTGAGTATATGTTACAATTTTCAGCTCTATTTCAAATACCATGGATTTTATCCTTTACCTATAAAAACAAGAAGCGAAGGTACATCTCCACCTTTGCTATACAGACAATTCAGTGTTAAATGGTGGAAGAAGATTAATGAAGAACAAGCCGATGTTAAAGCAGTTACTCTATACTATGAAAATATTTCAAGAAGTTCTCCTAGCCCTTATAGTCCAAGTTCAAGTTCAAGTACAACCGATACAGAGACAATAAGAAAAATGCAAAAGTGTTCATCTCCACAAGAAATACAAAAGATTATTGATGAAATCAAGAGGTCTCCTACTCCAAGTGAAGATATTTTTCAGGATTCTCAAGACCCATACGAATATTTTGATTTAAATTAAATATTGTATTAGAAATGTAAAATATTTCTCTATATTATTCTATATTCTAGATTAGGATCAATAAATAAAGAGTGAATGGCCGACAAAGAAAAGAAAAAGAAGAAACGACCAAGTAGCTATAATTGAAGAAATTAATTGATGGCCGACTAAAGAAAAAGAAGAAGAAAACAAAAGAAGGTGACTATAATTAAAGAGTTTGATGGCCGACAAAGGAAAAAGAAGGTAGCTATAATTGAATAGTTAGGCGGCCTACAAAGAAAAAAGAAAAGACGACAAAAGAATTGAAGGAAAACAAAGGCTATAATTTAAGACTCTATAATTGAAGACAAGAAGAGAAGACAGCTCAACTCAATGTTTACCGCCAGTTGCTAGTTTTTTACAGATAATTTATCGAAGACTTCAGCTATAAAAGGAGGCTCGATTCTCATTCATAAGCAGAGTTCAATATATGAAGAAAAAAGGCGTTCTTCAAAGGTGCTTGGGATATTATTGCTGATGATATTACTAGGACGGTATGGTAAGCTTTTGAAAGATGTTAACCATACTATCATTGCCCTCTTGCCTAAAGTTAATTCTCCTACCCGGATTACTGATTTTAGGCCTATATCTTGTTGCAATGTGCTGTTTAAGTGTGGTAGTAAGATTATTGCCAATCGTATCAAGGATAGTCTTACTACTTTGGTTGGGACGAACCAATCTGATTTTGTTCCTGGTCGTCGGATTTCGGATAATATTTTGCTTACTCAGGAGCTTATGCATAATTATCACCTTGATCGTGGTCCAGCTAGATGTACTTTCAAGGTGGATATTCAGAAAGCGTAAGATACGTTGATCGGCTTTTGGGTTTCATTCGCGTATGGTTCGTTGGATTATGGAATGTGTTTCTACCACCTCATTTTCGATCAGTGTGAATGGTAGTGTGCACGCTATTTTAAGGGAAAGTGTGGGCTTAGACAAGGAGATCCGCTTTCTCCTTATCATCACAAATGCTCTCAATTACGTATTATTAATCTTTGTTTTGCGATGATTTGTTTTGTTCGCTCATGGTGATGCGAATTCGGCCGGGGTCATTATGGAGGCGTTGGAAGAATTTAAGCAAGCTTCTGGTCTTACTCACAGTCAGCCCAAAAGCATGGCTTATTTTTGTAATGTTCTTAATCATGTGAAAATTGCTATTCTTCAGATTCTTCCATTTGTCAAGGGGTGTTACCTGTTAAGTATCTTGGGGTTCCTTTGATTACTACGCGGCTGATTTTTAGGGATTACAAGGAGTTAGTCGAGCGGTTATCTAATCGTATCAGGGATTGGCGCAACAAATCGTTATCCTTCGCGGCCGCTTACAGCTTATACAATGATCGGTTTTGTCGTCTATGCATATTTATTGGGCTTCTATATTTATTCTCCCATCTAGTATCGTTTATGACCTTGAGCAGCTTATGAGAGGGTTTTTATGGAGTTATGGAGATGGTGCGAGAGGTAAGTCTAAGGTTGCATGGGAAGTCGTTTGTTTTCCAGAGCATGAGGGCGGTCTTGGTATTCGTCGTATTGTTTCATTTAATAATGCCCTCATTGCTTCTCATATTTGGCGCTTATTTACTTGTAAGATACTCTATGGGTTAAGTGGATCCATATGTATAGGTTGAGGGGCCGTAACTATTGGGATACCCCGTGTAGGGGTAATATGACATGGAGTTGGCAGAAGATTCTTCAGCTTAGACCGATTGTTCGTAGGTTCTTTTGTTATAAGCTGGGTAATGGGAGGTCGGCATCTGCTTGGTTTGATCAGTGGTACCAGGAGGGGCCTTTGTCTCTTGTTGTTTCCTTTCGAGACATACATCGTGCTGGTTTTCTCCTACTTCTACCATTCATGATGTGATTAATGGGGACGCGCGGTCATGGCCTAGTAATTGGGATGATCGTTATCCGGGTATTATTTCTATTATGGTCCTGTCCTTGATTGATGATTTGGAGGATAGGCTTTTTTGGCGTTATGGCGATTCCATAAAGCCATTTTCGGTTTCTCTTGCATGTCCATAAAGCCATTTTCGGTTTCTCTTGCGTGGGACTGTATTCGCCCTAGGGGTTTGGAGGTGGATTGGTATCATCTTGTTTGGTTTTCTCATCGTATCCCAAGGCATGCGTTCCATCTTTGGCTGGTCTTAAGAAGAAGATTACGGACTCAAGACATGTTGAGATATCACGATGGCCATAATGATGATATGTTGGTGTGTCCTCTGTGACGAACCCCACTCTCATGATCATCTTTTCTTTGACTGTGTGTTCTCTTTTCGTGTTTGGTTGTCCTTGAAGATGTTTGCAGTTATCGGGATATTCGGATTCGTTGGAAGATGTGACTCACTTTCTCATTCCTTTATCGAAGTCTCGGTCGGTTAAAAGTGTTGTTTCCAAGCTTCGTTATGCCGCTTCTTATTTTTCTTTTGGGTAAAGGGGAGTAATCCTGCACCCACCCCGTAAAGTATATTAACCAAACAAATTGAAGTACAATGGATGAGAGTGAGTCCTCACCTCGGTCCCTAAGGACAAGCATGACTCGAATATAAGAATGACACACCATTCCTATAACTTACAATAAAATGAACCTACCAATAATGACATAAGTACATAAAAGTTACACAACTACTCAAGAAAAACACTCGAGCCTTCTATATCACTATGATAGTCCATCTTAACTTCCATGAAGAATCCACGTAGAAATCCATGCGATCTTCAACATAAAATCTGTTTGCTACAGAAGATCCCGAATGCAAACCATAGCAAACAAAGGCAGCCATAAAACTAACCATAGGGTATAGAACACCCTAACATACCACTCCATGATCATGTAGCCATCAAATAAAAATCAGTTCACAAATTTCGCACAGCGATTGGTGGAAGACTCTAAAACCACGGATAGAGCAACAAGCATAAACTCACTCCAAACGTGTGCGTTGAGATGCTAAACCGAATACCAATAACCAAACAGCAGCAACATGCATAGGACCATCATTGATCGAACCTTGGATTAAAAAATCCAACCAGCCATAATAATCAACAAATGGTGATCCATTAAGCCTAGGAACATCCAATAACGTGAACCCAGAACATCATGGGACTAACATAGGATCAAAACCCTAACTTCCAGTAAACCAAAGCAGCATCGATCAAACAGAATAAGGAACCAAGTATATAGATCGATCCACCCATAAATGATCAATGGAAAAGAATACCAATTGATCGTATTAACCAGAAATTATGAAGACGAAATCACACACCAATACAAGTGTAATCAGCACCTTCAACATAAATCTGTCCCAATAGAACTTACAACAAGATTTCAGCTTAACATAATGATCAAAGAAGCTAATAACATGACCATAAAAAACCCTAGCATCGACATTAAGCTACGAATTAACACTAACAAAATAGGGAAAACGCAGCACCACCATAAAAACCCTAAACTAGGAGCGGTTAAGGGTTCAACAAGGAAGATTGAAGGACCTAATCGCAGTGACGAGGCAATCCAATACAAACGCATCCTTGTACATCCCATGATCGACCATGCAGGAGAACAAACCCTAAGTCGACCAACCCATCAAAACCCTAATCGTTTACAGCCTCTCTCCCTTTAACCTACGTACATAGGACATAAAATCCGTGAAGGAACGCGTACCAACACCAAAACCCTAAAAGGATTACTTGCAACCGATAGTATCAGAATCCAAGATGATAACGATTATGCGTTTAGGTTAAAGAATAGGACCAATATGAACGAAACCCTAATAAAAGAGAATCGACCATATGCACCATGAAGAACTCGAGTTGATATACCAAGATAATAAATTGCAGCCGCCATCTCCTTTAATAAAAACACACCCCAAACAAATTGCATACCCGATCACAAAAACAGAATTGTAAAAGGGTAGAGAGGACGTGAGGGGTGGTTTATGGCCGGAATAGGAAGGGATGGGGGCGGCCGGAATTCTCCATGGGGGAGAGAGCGTTAGGGTTTTACACCGCTTGTTGCTTATTTTATATGGCAAGAAAGAAACAACAGGATTTTCAAGCTTCAAAGAAGATCGGAAGTTCAAGTTATCGATATTATCAAGTCTACGGTTCGGCTCAAGCTTCTCACATGCAAATTCAAGAATACGTCGAATACCAGAGACAAGTTATGGGTTTGGCAAATGCCTTTTTCTTCTTCATTCCTAATGATGGGTTCCAGTTATGTTGAAGATTCTTGGCGCTTGTGGTTGGTTGATAGTGACGTGTCATTAGCTTATGCTATTCGAGGTTGTGGTTTTTCGTTGGAGATCCAGGTGAGTGATGTACTCTTTTTCCCTACTCCAATGTTTTCCCACCGGGTTTTTCTTGGAAAGGGTTTTAAGGAGGCGAGCTCATCCGATTCATCAATCTCCATCGAAGAGGCGTATGATAGGTGGTGTCATTCATTTGTTCTTAGATGGATGTTCCTTGTTGGTGTTTTTGCTTTTATATTCTAGTGCTTTTGTTACGCCTAGTGGCATGTCATTGGCGATTTTCATTGGTCGTTCAAGCTTAGCTTGAGGTTAATGTGGCGATTCGCCACATTCCAGTGTTCTTATTCGGTTGATTTTTTAATATATTTTACCTGGGTAAATCCCTTTACACAAAAAAATAATTTGGTAATTTAGAGTTTATTAGTATCATTCTTGCAGCTTCCACTAACGTCATGTTGCGTCTATCAACTACACCATTCTGTTCAGGAGTCCGACCTATTGATGTGTGATGCGTAATTCCCACTTTCCATGGATTTGTGTAGCTTTTTTTTGTTGATGGTCCACGCTACGGGCCACACAAATCCATGCAAAGAAGTTATAGCACATGACCGGTGTTTTTTTGGGTAAAGGGTTTTACCCCTAGAAATATATAACCAAAAATGATGTTAGTACAAATGGAATGTATGTAAGTACCACATCATCCTCAAGCTAAAAGCTTGATAAACTAGTGTTTATGATGTGCCATAAACACAATAAACCTAGCTATATTACATCACCTAACTAGGCATAAACAAGAAAAATCCAAGTAACAAGAAAGCATTCTCCGCATCCACCTAAAGCACAAAGGAGCAAGTGGGCGACCCAGAAGTTTGCCTCCTTAAAACCTTTTCAAGAAGAACCCAAAGGGAAAAACCTTGGAGTAGGGAAAAAGAGTACAACCCTTACCTAGCACTCCCTTCGTGTATAAGACAAACACTTGGAATCTTCCATTTGAGCCCGGGGTTATCTTCCTCGAACTTGAAGGTAAACGCTTCAACCAAAACTAGAGACAATAATTTGGACCACTTCAAAGAATGGTAGACTTCTTCGCTTGAAAAGTCTTGAATCAATGCTCCATCCAAAGGTAATGCGTAGTAGCGGAGTACTAACCGAGATATAATACTTATAACCGAACGCCCCTTTGATAAAGGAATAAGGAATGTGATAACAAGATCCAAGGAAGGGACGTAATCCATTCCTATAAACCCCAACTTAATCAAACCTATGTAGAAAACTGGCATTCAAAAAATAATTGAGGGTGAGAGTCCGGAACCAAGTTACATAGCTGCATCTAAGCAAGTTCAAATCAACCTTAAGACCAACATCCCATTAACGATCCTATTGAGTCTTCAACTTCTACTTTATAATAAGCCAAAAATGTATAGCATGCCGAGGAATACAATGAGAAAACCAATGAATATGAAACCACTCCACCAAATCAGCCCTTAGGCTTAAGAGATTCCCAAGCACCAAACCGAAATGACTTAAATTATCCAAATTCGCCATAATAAACCACATCGCGATCGTTAACAAGATCTGGGACCGAGTTTAGCTAAAGGTGGGAACCTAGATAACCAAAGGCCACCAAACACCATTATCAATCACATCACACACCGATCGATAAATTTAACCCCGAGCAATGTATCTAGCAGTAAGCATATAACGAATAGGACTTAAATCACACCGCATATCGAACCAAATTGATGTAGCATTTCCATTATTAATCTTTTTTTTGGGTAAAAGGGTTAATTCACCCCAGTAAATTTATTACGCCAAAAACATTGAAGTACAAAGGATGAGGGTGTATCCATCATCTCATTCCCATAGGACACTTACGCATCAATATAAGAAAGACACGACATTCCTATAACTTAAAATAAAGTGAACATACCAATAATGACAAAGTACATAAATATTACACTACTACTCAAAAGAATTACTTGAGCCTTCAATATCACTATTGTGGTCCACTTTAACATCCATGAAGAATCCATGTATGAACATCAAAGCATTCTTCAACATATTTGCAACCTTCATGCCATTATCCCCTTTCAAAACGGCCAAGTAGCTGAAAGGAGACCATGCAACGAAACAAGGGTGATTAAACCCAAATAGTAGATCGAATGTGCACCAAAATCAGTCTCCACCAATCGATCCAAAGAGTTTTTGAATAAGAACTCTAACAAACTTAACTTCCAAGCATAAATCAGAAGCAACATCACAAAATCTATAAGCTTCAAGTCTGAACATGCAAGTAACTCACCTATACGAACCAAACTTGTGTAGGCAAACGGACTTGTACATGCATTAGGGTTAGACCCTAACTTCCAAAGAATGATAGCAAAAGTTTTTGCATAAGAAACCAATAAAACTTAACTTCCAATAATGCCACTGCACTTTCATCTCTCTCAATCCCACTTGAAACACGAATGACTTATAGCACCAAAAAAAGATGCACACGTAATATCCAAAACCCTAAAACGGGTTACTTGCAATGAGAAGATAACCAAACCCTAGACAAGTTTAGTAGATAATATAGCACCGTAAACCACTTGTGCACAAGAGATTAACAAAACCATAATAAGGGGAATCGAATAGAATTAAAGGAATGTGCAGCAAAAGAACAGAATCGACCTTATATATGTATAATCGATCAATAAACCGACTATGGAATGAAGAAGAATAAGGAACTATTAAAAACCTCATGGCGGCTAACAACCCTAAAAAACGATTTCAATAAATATGAACCAAAACCTTAGATCCAAGAAACGATTTGAGCTAAACCAATGATAAACGTAATGTTTAATCACAAGAATAATCAAATCGATCCAAGAAGAAAAGAATTAGAGCATGCAACCCCAAATCTCTTACTAATCTAAAAACTCTAATCTAAAAACTCGACATCATGCAACCCCAAATCTCTTGTTTCTTACTCTAATTAGTTTCGCGTTATGTGATTACGCTCGATTTACATAATTGTTTTCGATTTTTGTTAGCGATTGGAGTTAGGGTTTGTTAGTCGGTTTTTTTTTTTAGGGTTTCGTTACATAAAAAAAATCGATTATATTCATTCTGTGCTTCATGGCTGGATTTGGTTAGTTTAGTTGCGCTTCAATTCATGCCTTAGGTTTTCTAAGGCCTTCGCCATGGAAGATTGACGTGGACTTCCGTGTTTATTTGTTTTACGCTTTTAGGTTTCGCGGTGGTCTTGCTTTTCGTGTTTTGTTGCCACTCGTTGATTGATGGATAAGAGAGTGGTTAACGTGGATGTGGATGCCTTTGAAGCTCAGATGCGCGAAGGTTGAAAGGGAACGAAGCTGATTCTGAGGTTGCGCATAAACCTACAATGCTCGTTAGAATTCTACGCAACCCTAATCTAGCTACATCCGATGTTGATTCCAATATTGTTGCCGGGAGTTCTTTTTGCTTTCGACCGTATCCGAGATTGGTGTTACCTATCGTGACATTAACAAAGATTTGAAGGATATCTCTAACGTCCAAGACTCGTTATTTTGGGGCGAGGATGGTAATGGTAATAATCAATATAACCAATCTGATTTCCCTTCGCGGTTATTGGGGTTGAAAAAGTGGTCATCATGTTGGGAATCCAATAAGGGGTCGCTGGGACTTCATGGATGCAACATTAAATCCTAGTAATAAAGCTGGAAAACTCAAAGTCACGCATGAACCCTCTAAGGAAAGTCCTATCGCTCACCGTTATGCATCCTTCAACCTATGTTGAAGTGGGGAGTGTTCACAAAATGCGCCGTCCTCAAGTTAATCATTCTCCCCACTAAAGGTAAGTCTAACTTTCGCGACACTTAAAGTTGATAATATGTTTAATGGTGTTGACGGTCCATTCCCTTGGTGGTACAAAATATTAGCTCTAAATTTGATAACACCTTGTAATGGATACTTCATTGGTAAGCGTGCATTTCCTGGTTGAGTATTTCAGACGTAAATAACCTAAGTATGGATTAAAACGGATTATGATGAATGCAAAAGGCTTCTTTTTCTTTAAGTTTGACTCTCGTGTTGGTTTGGAGGCTGTTCTGGAAGGAGGTCCGTGGATGATTAAGAATAGTCCTATTATTCTTAAAAAGTGGACCATGAGTACTAGTCTGATGAAAGAGGAATTAACTCGCATTCCGGTATGGGTTAAACTTCATGATGTTCGTTACGTGTATTCTCTCAAGATGGAATTAGTATTATTGCCACACATATTGGCACGCCTATCATGCTTGATTCTTATACTAGCTCTATGTGTGTTGAATCTTGGGGTAGGAGTAGTTTTGCCCGCTGCTTAATTGAAATTGACTCTCATGTTCCCCTTAAGGAATCTATTACTATTGGGGTACCTTATTTGGATCAACCTGGGTTTTCTTTCCGAAATATTAGGGTGGAATATGAGTGGAAACCTCCTAGGTGCGATGTTTGTTTAATATTTGGCCACTCATTGATTCTTGTCCTAAGAAAATTGTTACCGAACCTGTGGAGGAAAGTAATGATGGGTTTCAACTAGTTGGGAAAAAGGTAAGCGAAAAGGA
Organism: Chrysanthemum makinoi; assembly: GCA_910596185.1. Classification (NCBI taxonomy): domain Eukaryota; kingdom Viridiplantae; phylum Streptophyta; class Magnoliopsida; order Asterales; family Asteraceae; genus Chrysanthemum; species Chrysanthemum makinoi. The sequence goes on along the minus strand of OU343217.1, from coordinate 167,831,505 downwards.
ATGCTAAGGATAATAAAAGTGGTACGGTTTTTAACGGGTTCCCAGCTGGTAAAATATGCAGATAGACCCAAAGTCGTTAACACTCCTTCCATTAGCAAGCCTCCTCAAGACATTGCTAGTACTAGTACGTCCTTTACCTACTCGTAGGTAAAGCCTAATGATCCCATCATGTCTAATAAGGGTAGTCAACCGCCATTTCACCCATCGTTAGTAATCCAAGTCCGCTCCTAATATATCTACATCTAACCCGCTTTGGCTTTGGCTAATTATGATGATGTTGGTATAACTAATGGTTTGGCGGATGATGATGAGGTTGAAAATGTTTATGATGAAACTGGTAATTTGTTTGACAAATCGGGGCAAGCACTCCTGCTCAATGTTCCCATGTTTAGTATCTCTTGGAATATAAGGGTTTGAACCATTCCCCTAAACAAAAAAGAGGTTAAAACAGTGGTTAATGATAATAATCTTAGTGTATGTGCTATCTTGGAATCTCATGTTGATGCATCTGGTGTGATACATGTCGTAATGTTTGTCACGCGGAAGTGGACGCCAAATGGTAGTCTTTGTGATAAGGGGTCACGATATTCTTGGTTGGAATGATGATATTGTTGATGTAATGATTATGTCTCAAACTAAAAGTTATGCCGTGTTAATACTCTGACCGGATAGCAAAACTTTTTTCTCGTTTCTTTTGCCATAATACTATTACTTCCACGCCTCTTTTGGTCTAACCTTATTTGTCATGCCGGATTTATGCGCATAGGCCTTGGGTTTTGTTGGGTGATTTTAATGTTGCACTTAAATTGGAGGATCATTCATGTGGTAGTTATGCTCCTGACATTGCTATGCGTGAATTCAAAGAGTGTGTTCAAAAAATGGAGATTGAGGATCTTAATTGTATTGGTCTTCACTTTACTTGGAATCAGAAACCAAGAGGCTCATTTGGTATATTGAAGAAAATTGATAGGGTGATAATCCAAATTTGCTGAATTTGTTTCCGTGTTCAGCTGCTATATTTCAACCTTATCGAATTTTCGGATCATTCTCCGTGTGTTCTGCTGTATTCCCGTGTAACTAAGCCTAAGCCTAAACCGCTCAAATTTCTCTAATTTCTTGATTCATAAAGATGGGTTTATTGATACGTTACGCGGATGGAATCTTAATGTTCGGTTGTGCTATGGGTGTGGTTCAACGATTAAAGGGCTGAAATCTCCTTAGGGAAGCTTTTGTACAATCAAGGTAATCTGCATGAGCGGGTAGTTAGGATTCGGAAGGATTTAGATGAGGTCCAAATGGCTATTGATATAGATCCGCCATTCAAACTGATGATCATGCTCACTATCTTCTTGCTTATAGGAGGCTACGTTAGATGAAGAACGATTTTAATGCGTAAATCTAAAGTTCAATGGTTTACGCGTGATTCTAATACGCTTACTTTCATAATATTGTTAAAAGCAAATGTGCCCGTAATCGAATTGAATTGGTAAGAGATGCAAACAATATCTTGTATGAGGGTCATCGTGTGTGCTTTTGTTGCTCATTATGAACAGTTTCTAGGTATTGAAGGAAATTGTACTCCATTTGATGAGACCGGTATATTTTCTAATGTTCTTTCACACCAATTGGCTAATTCGATGGTTCGACATGTCACGGATGCGGAGATAAAGGAGGCTATATTTTCTATGGGGATGATAAAGCTCCGGCCCGATGGTTACACGGCCGCTTTTAAGAAAGCATGGGCTATTGTGGGTGCGAGGTTATATCTCTTTAGGGATTTTTTCATGAATGGTAAGCTTCTTAAGGAGATTAATCATACCATTATATCCTTGATCCCTAAAGTGTCTACCCCGTTTAAGATTAATGACTATAGGCCTATTTCTTGTCAGAATGTCATGTATAAATGCATTAGCAAAATTCTTGCTAATCGTGTTAAAGCCTGGCCTTGGCTGGTTAGTATTAATCAATCGCCTTTGTTCTGGTCGTCGTATATCCGATAATATATTACTTACTCAAGAGCTTATGCTTAATTATCATAGAGGTCCACCTAGGTGTGCTTAAGTTTGATATCCGTAAGGCATATGATACGTTGATCGGGCTTTTCTTAAAACTATTTTGATTGGGTTTGGTTTTCACGTAAAAATGGTTATTGGATCATGGTATGTATCTCATCTACATCTTATTCTATATGTATTAATGGGGTTCTTCATGGCTGGTTTAAAGGTGTTGGCCTCGGCAGGTGACCCGCTATCTCCCTATTTGTTTACTTCCTCGTTATGGAAGTTTTAACTTCATTTTAAGGACAAAGGTTTCTAACGTGCGATTTTCAAGCCATCATCCGTGTGA